>APFE030034347.1:90980-118113 GCA_000404065.3 Pinus taeda
TTTTCAATTTTTTGAGTAAATAAATGCAGAATTTTAATTTTTTAATATATTAAAATGCATTAAAAAATTCGACGGATGAGATTAAAAAAAATCTTGATCCTCATCGACAGTCGAGATTAGTTTGACATGGATCACTCGAACTAGCTGTTGGGAATTTTTCCTTTAAATAGGGTGCTAGGGGTCATTTGAGATCAGTTTAGATCTGAGAGTCTGTTGCTAAAGAAAGCTCTCTTGCAGTCAGTTTTTGTGCAATAAAGAAAGACTTCGGGGTTGAAAATCTTGCTGGTGTTACTCTTCTAGAAATGCTGTAAGATTGTTTTATTTTTCTGCACAATTTTATTTTCAGTCATTGATAATAGCTTGATGAAGATTGATTCAGGCACAGGTATCTTGTCTGATCTCTAGGGTTTAAACGATAGTTTAGATTCTGAAATATAATGGCATGTATCTCCATTTGATATGGATTTCATTATTCTTTTCTCCCTCTATGTGAATGGTTGATTTTAAGTTGTGCAGGAAATCTTAAGTTTTGAGTTTACTAGGCGTTAGGGGAGTTCTCGGCTAAACCAGCCAACTCCCGGATTGTGTTTCTTGAAAGAGCCCAACTAGTTTTTAATACTGGGCTTATCATCTGAATTTTTTTTTAATGAATGTATGCAGGATTTTCTGAAGTATCTCACATTAAAATTTAAATTCTGAAAATATTTATGTGGCATAAGAAGGAATCTGGGTATTTTAGAGTCTGCAGTTTGTGAATATTGTAATTATTTAGTTAGGGTTTTCAGTTTCAATTCTTGCACATATTATCTTTGGGTGTTTTGTTTTCCCATTACAGGTTGCAGGTTACAGGTCTGAGGAGAAATTTTTGTTTGAAGCCAGATCTAGGCCCTGGTGGGTAAGATCTGGCCTCAGGATCAGTTCTTGCAGGTTTTACTCTTCTGGAAATGCTGTAAGATTGTTTTATTTTTCTTCATAATCTTATTTTCAGTCATTGATAATAGCTTGATGAAGATTGAATCAGGCACAAGTATCTTAACTGATCTCTGAGGTTTGAACGATAGTTTAGATTCTGAAATATAATGGCATGTATCTCCATTTGATCTGGTTTTCATTATTGTTTTCTCCCTCTATGTGAATGGTTGATTTTAAGCTGTGCACGAAACCTTCAGTTTTGAGTTTACTAGGCGTTAGGGGAAGTTCTCAGCTGAACCAGCCAACTCCTGGATTGTGTTTCCTGAAAGAGCCCAACTAATTTTTAATCCTGGGCTTATCATCTAAATTATTTTTTAATGAATGCATGCAGGGTTTTCTGAAGTATCTCACATTAAAATTTAAATTATGAAAATATTTATGTGGCATAACGAGAAATTTGGCTATTTTAGAGTCTGCAGTTTGTGAATATTGTAATTATTTAGTTATGGTTTTCAATTTCGATTCTTGCACATATTATCTTTGGGTGTTCTGTTTTGCCATTACAGGTTGCAGGTTACAGGTCAGAGCAGAAATTTTTGTTTGAAGCCAGATCTAGGCCCTGGAGGGTAAGATTTGGCCTCAGGATCAATTCTTGTAGGTTTTTTGCTGAAGAAATTCGAGATTCTCCAAGTTATTTGTTTGTTGGGGTTTCATTTAAAAATGCTTTCCAAAAATATCAACCAGCAATCTTGCATTTCAAGGGTTTTAAAATCATTCATTTTCAGATCTAAATTTTTTTATGAGGGTTTCAAGAAATCTGAAGGAGAGCGAGTTAAAAATTTTTGTCAAGATTTTTGGAAAATATTTAAAGCTCCTCTCACTCTGCTGCAAATCAAATCCCCGTCTCCTCACAACTCCATTTCTGCATTTCTCTTCAGCATTACTTCCTGTGGATTCCTTCCACGCTGCTCCAACACCTGCAAACAAAACAAAAAAATTAAAAATTAAAAATATTAAAAAAATAAAAAAATATTTTGAAAAAGCTTAATAAAAAAATTGAAAATTCATTTTTTGTGGTCCATTTTTCTATAGCTAAACGCACTTAAAATGTTTATTTACAAGTTGGCTATATGAAAGTGGTAGCTGGTCAGCATTTAAATTTCATGATCATTTAAAGCATTTAATTTTTCTTGAAGTTTAATTGTTGGATCATTTAAAGGCGTTGTGCATTTTTTGAAAATCTTACATCGCTTGGGTTATTTGATGATAAATGATTGTTCTACATGGTTTATATTTATGCAATATTCAATAAATAATCATTTAATCATTAGCTCCTTAAGGCATTGGCCTATTAACTTAATAAAATCAATTAAGTGCTTGTTTCCCCTCGTGTCTCCCAACCCAACTGGTCCATAGTTGGTCATCCATTGTCCCATAGGGTCTACCCCCCTTAGCCGCAGAAGACAGGCTTAAACGGAGAGATCGGGGATCAGGGTGACAACCCTCGGTCTGAGCGTTGTCGTGACAATCTGTGCAACAACAGGTACCAAGGGTACTTAGCTGCCATGAGTACCATTGTACAATCTGAGCCTTGTACATTCGAGTAAGCCGTGAAACACCAAGTCTGGAAGGATGCAATGAATGAGGAATATGATTCGATCATGAAGAATGATGTCTGGGATGTGGTTCCTAGACCCAAGGACAAGTTAGTGGTCACTTCAAAATGGTTCTACAAGATCAAACATGGAGCTAATGGGAGTGCTGAAAAGTTCAAGGCTAGATTCGTTACTCGAGGCTTCTCTCAAAAGGAAGGAGTAGACTATGATGAGATATTTGCACCGGTTGTCCAATATACCACCATTCCTTTGATCATAGCCCTTGCTGCCTTGCAAGGATGGAGCCTACACCAAATGGATGTCAAAACTGCTTTCTTGCATGGCTCGCTTAAAGAGGAAGTCTATTTAGAACAACCTGAGGGGTTTGAAGTTGATGATCGTAAGACACATGTATGCAGGTTGAAGAAAGCCCTCTATGGGTTGAAGCAAGCCCCCAGGGCTTGGTATGAGAGGATTGATAGCTATCTTATGAAGTTGGGATTTACAAGGAGTGATGCTGACCCGAACCTATACTTCAAGGTTGAAAAGGACATGCCTCTCATTCTGGTTCTTTATATGGATGATCTCTTTTTGATAGGTGATAACCCTCTCATTCATCAATGCAAGAGGGAGTTGGCTTCTGAATTCGAGATGAAGGACCTAGGACTGATGCACTACTTCCTAGGACTAGAGGTTTGGCAAAAGCCAGGTGAGATTTTCCTTTCTCAAGGAAAATACGTTGTGAAGTTGCTTGAGAGATGTGGGATGGTGGATCGCAAGTCCGTGTCTACTCTGATGGAGCTCAACTTCAAGAATCTATGTGGAAGTGTTTTTGGGCCCGGATTAGCGAACCTTTCCGGGTATTATCAACTTGTGGGGGCCCTAATGTTCTTGATCAACTCTCTTCCTGACATATGCTTCTCTATGAACACATTGAGTCAATTTATGGTCGAGCCTCATCACATTCATCAGATTGTTGCTAAGAATCTCTTGAGATATCTCTGGGGCAAATCCACTATGGTCTGAGATACACTGTCGGGAATTTGAGGTTACATTGATATACAAATGTTGATTGGGTTGGCAGTGTGGTGGATCGTAAGAGCATGTCTGGTTATTGCTTCTCTTTGGGGTCTGCTTCAATATCTTAGATGAGCGGGAAGCAAAAATCGGTTGCTTTAAGAACCACTGAGGTCGAAGGCATTGCTGCGAGTATGGCCTGTTGTGACACTATTTGGTTGAGGAAGCTCTTCAGTGAGCTATTTGAGCACGTGCTAGATACCACTGTGATCTTCTATGACAACTAGAGTGTCTTTCACTTTTCAAAGAATCTTGTGTTCCATGACCGCTCCAAGCACATTAATATTAGGTACCACTTTATCCTGGCTATGGTACAACGGGGAGCAATAAGGCTCCAACACATCAGGACGGATGAGCAAGTGGCAGACATTCTCATGAAGCTCTTGGGGAAGGTCAAATTCTTAACCTTTCGAGAGAGACTTGGAGTTGTGGAAAGACCCTCTTATGTATGAGTTGAACACTGAGCTTTGGGAGCTCTTAGGGGCTTGGGGTACTTCTTAGAGCTATGAACGACCATAGGGTGAGTGGTTCAACTTCCCCTAGTGGTGCACTATGTAAAGGGTGAGTGGTTCACCTACCCTTGTGATACCCCATGATGGTTGACATGTGTGTAGGGTGAGTGGTTCACCTTCCCCTACGATTATGGACACGTATGTAGGGTGAGTGGTTCACCTTCCCCTACAATTGACATATGCATAGGATGAGTGGTTCACCTTCTCCTGCCGATGCCCTAACACACATCCCACCCATGGATTCTGGGACTCATGGGAAGTGCCTCTCATCTGGCCAATGAGTTGGGAAAAGTGGTTAGGGACCATAGCACTACCGATGGACGCATCATGTACTGCCATACTCCATATGACTAGGATGCATGGTGTTCAAAAACTTGATCTGGGATCAAGGACTGACTTTTGTCAGTTGGGAGTGGTAAGGTCTTCTGACTCACTCTCGATCACTTCTTCTTCATTATTATTTCATGGTTCAGCAGAGCAGTGATGACAGAGATGGTACATGATGACAAGATGGTAGATTTATTGGCAAGTGGAATTCTCTCTAGTTGAGAGCAAGTGTTAACATTGGAAACTAGGGCCAAATTCCACCTTGGGACAGCTCATATGATGGAAATGATTATTGCATTAGATTTCTCTTTTTGAGAGGTCCAATTTTGGTATAAAGATCATCTCATTCGGACAAGCAGAAGTGGAATCTTGAATTTATTCTCTCTCATGCACAAATTCTCATGGTCGGCCTCAATCAAATGTAGGCTCAAGAAGCCCAATGGATGTGTCTCATCACCCTCAACGAATTGTATAACTAGGAGTGACCTCTCTCCACATTTGGACATCACTCACTCACACATCCTTCTCTCTTCTTACATCTGATTGGTTTATACAGCTTAGGTTCTTCTCTCTCTCTCACGTGTGGCAGGAGGCTGAAAGTTTCAGAGACTAGAGGCCGAAATTCTAGATTGTAGACCACTGTTGACCAGGGCTTGTTTGACTAGATTTGACTGCATTTTCTTGGGTAGAATTCCGATCTCTTGAGGTTGCATTCTCTGGCATAGAAACCAGGGCATTTTGTAATATCCTGTTTCAGGGATATCCTTCAAACCCAAGCAAACTCCAACCAAATAACGTACAAGAGATATAGTAGCCGGGAAGCTCAAAGAGATAAAAATAACAGTAGTGCAACATACAATAATGTAAACATGGAATATAGGCGGATACTCAAGAAATGCAGAGAGAAATGCTAAGCCATTTTATTATACTGAGTAATGGAATGAGTATAGGAGGTGATCAGAAAGATAGCACCTCGACTTGCTCAAGGCAAGTGAAGAAATACACCCAGAATGGTAAAGGAATGGCCTCTCTCTGAACTACGTCCAAGCTGCCGGAGAACTGCTGTGCTACTGCTACTACATGGAATCAAGTGAGGATTTGGGGCTGTTCCCCTCAGAAAATGCTGAAACTCTAGAATCAGCCTCTACTCAAGAAACCCGAAAAAACCCAGAAAGTTTTTCTAAGATAGCCAAACTCGAAAATCGCCCCCTTGAGGATCTACGCTATCCCTCAAGGCTCTGCGCTGCCACTGAATAGAACCCTCCAAAATGCTGCTCGAAACTCTACCAAAATCCTCCAATATGCAAGGGCTGATCCCTTGCTCAATCGCCCAGCTCGAATCCTCCACAAAACCCCAATCTGGAACTCCCACCACAAGAAACTGCCTCCCTCTCTCTCAAGACTGCACAGTCATCAAAATGCTCAGCTCCTCCTCAACTCCAAAGATCGATCCTCCTACAAAAGACTGCTGAAAACTACCTTGCCCAAGCAGGCACTCGAAGTCCCCCAGGGCTAAGGGTGAGATCTCCGAACAGAGACACTCGATGCACTAAACAGTGCTATAGATAGGCTAAACAGCCAGCATGCTCTAAGTCGAAGTGACTAGCTCAAATGCAACATAATCCAATGCCAAAATGAGGAGGATCCTCTCTCCTTTAGCGTTGGCCTCCCTCAAAACCCTAAGGCCCACCTCCTCCAACGTAGCCTTTCTCTTGCCACGTGCTCCTCTCCATCTGCGCAGTCCCTCCAAGTGTCAGAATCCTGGTCCGGTGGCTGTCCTGGCAGAATCTCCTCAAACACTGGCATGCTGGTCAAGGATAGACTGTATCTCTGGGTGCACCGTTTGTCCTGTAGTCCCTGCCTCTCATGCATGTAGCTCCACTGCCCACTCCACGTCTCCGTTCCGGAAGACTGCCTCCATCCGATGAGCTGAAATAGTCTGAGGCGGATATGTGTGCTGTCCTCGTATCTTCTCATGCCTCCCTGTCTTCTCATCATCCCACTCCATCTCCAAGGTCTTCCAATCTATTGTGACCTTCCCTAGAGTGATAAGCCACTAAACACCGAGTACCATGTTGGTGTCCGGAATATTGACCACGAAAAAGTGGTCAGTGAGTGTGTAGGTGCCCATCGTCACTGATAACTCTGGGACATAATGAGCACACACCATGGTCTGATCTTCTGGGATGAAAACTGAAAATCCATCGAAGCTCTCTATCTGTATACCTCTCCGATCTGTGCATCGATGAAGTTGTGGGTCGCCCTGCTGTCAACCAAAACTGATACTCGTTGGCCACGTACTGTCCCCCATACGCGCAGCGTCAAATACTTGGGAACTCCTCGCAATGCTGCAAGGGCCCCTCCAGTGGGTGCAAAAGTTGCACCACCTGCTACTGGTGGTGGAGGTGGCAAAGGATCTTGAGCGGCATGACTATCTCCTGCCTCCACATCATCCTCCTCATCCTCTTCCCTGCTACTCTCGAAGAAGAACTCAATAAAATGTGCTTTGTCAGCAGCACATCTATGTCCCGGTGCCCACTGCTCCTGACAGGTAAAGCACAACCGCTTCTTCTTCAGCTCCCTCCTGGCATCATCATCAATCTGTGCTCATCCTGGATTCCTCTTTGGAGGCGGAACCTTCACGTCCTTCCCCTTAGGCTGAAAAGCTTGTCTCTGGGGGTAAGGTGTCCGGGTCCTGAGTAAGGCATCCTGTAAGTCCCGGGTCCTGCTAATAGCATCCTGGAGTGTGGCTGGTCTAGTGGATCTAACTAGAACTTGAAGCAGCTCCGCTAACCCCTCAAAAAACATGTAGATCCTCCGTGTCGCGGATAGATCTGGCACCATCACTGAAACCCTCAAGAAGTCTGCAATGTAGGTCTCTGGGCTCTCAATCTGTTTGAGCCTCATCAGCTCAACAAAGTGTTGTTCTGGATCCCTCTAGTCAAACCTCTCCATCAATCTCCTGGTGAACTTGACATATGTCGTGACTGTGGAGTGTCCGAGTGTAACCATCCCATGGAACCACCAGTCCTCGTCCTCACCATCCAAATGTAATGTCACCACCTTGATGGCTTCCGTCTCCGACATCTGGTTAAGCTGGACTGGAAATAGATGTCTAGCTTCTCCACCCAAGACCTTGCCGAACTGTTTGATGAGCCATCAAACGTAGGCAAGTGGAATCTACTAGATGTGTGGTGGGTGTCCCCATCATGATAATGCCGGTATCCTCTGTGATGGTCGCGGGGTCTACTATCCTGATGGAGTTGAACAAAGTCTCTGAATGAGAGAGCATCCCTGAACTCCTGCCCATAGGCCTGGTACTTTGCAAAATAATCGCCCATATGACTGGGATATGCCTCCTGCTGGGCTCCGGCCCTTGTGTTAGCTCCTAGGAAAGTGGGCATGGTAGAGCGGGTAGGGGCATGTGAGGCCATCTGCTGAGTAGTATCACGCTGAGTGGCACCTTGCTCTGGAAAATGGTGGGATGTGCCCGATCCCTCACCAACCTGGAAACCCCGTGGGTTCTCATGCTGTCTAGCCTCTACTGCCATGAATCTCTGCCCCATCACCTCGATCTACCTTGACAAATCGCATTGAATTGAGGAGCATGTCCGCAAATCTCTTCCTGTCCTCATCTGCCATCGGATCCTTCTGCTCTGCGTCCACCACAAGCTCCTCCTGTTCTATGTCCACCACTCGAACACAGTCCCCCTTCCCGTAGGTGTTCTCCAAACCACGCTCAGTGTCTTTGTATTTCCTACCTCTATAACAGATGTAGGGCTTTTCCCCCAGTGTCATAGATTGCTAGCTCCACAGGCTGAGCCAGATCTATGCTTTGATACCAATGTAATATCTCGTTTCAGGGATATCCTTCAAACCCAAGCAAACTCCAACCAAATAATGTACAAGAGATATAGTAGCCGGGAAGTTCGAAGAGATAAAAATAATAGCAATGCAACATACAATAATGTAAACATGTAATACAGGCGGATACTCAGGAAATGCAGAGAGAAATGCTAAGCCATTTTATTATACTGAGTAATAGAATGAGTACAGGAGGTGATCAGAAAGATAGCACTTCGACTTGCTCAAGGCAAGTGAAGAAATACACCTAGAATGGTAAAGGAATAGCCTCTCTCTGAATTGCATCCAAGTTGCCCGAGAACTGTTGTGCTGCTGCTACTACATGGAATCAAGTGAAGAATTGGGGCTATTCGCCTCCTCAGAAAATGCTGAAACTTTGGAATTAGCCTCTACTCAAGAAACCCAGAAAAACCCAGAAAGCTTTTCTGAAATAACCGACTCCTGAAAATCGCCCCCTTGAGGATCTACGCTATCCCTCCAGGCTTTGCGCTGCCACTGAATAGAACCCTCCAAAGCGCTACCCAAAACTCTGCCAAAATCGTCCAATATGCAAGGGCTGATCCCTTGCTCAATCTCCCAGTTCGAATCCTCCACAAAACCCCAATTCGGAACTCCCACCACAAGAAACTGCGTCCCTCTCTCTCAAGACTGCACAGTCATCAAAATGCTTAGCTCCTCCTCAAATCCAAAGATCGATCCTCCTGCAAAATACTGCTATAAACTACCTTGCCCAAGCAGGCACTCGAAGTCTCCTAGGGCTTAGGGTGAGATCCTCGAACGGAGACACTCGATGCACTAAACAGTGCTGCAAACAGGCTAAACAGCCAGCGTGCTCTAAGTCAAAGTGACTAGCTCAAATGCAACATAATCCAATGCCAAAATGGGGAGGCTCCTCTCTTGTTTATAGCATTGGCCTCTCTCAAAACCCTAAGGCCCACCTCCTCCAACGTAGCCTTTCTCTTGCCACATGCTCCTCTCCATTTGCGCAGTCCCTCCAAGTGTCTACGTGGGCCCCTTCTCTACGTGGACTGTGGGCCCCCTTGGCTCCCCTTTTATGTTACAACATTGTGCTACTAGGGAGTGACTTTATTCAAAAAGTGAGTTATGTCCCCCTTTTCTCACCTTTTGATTTATAAATAACTGTAGAAGGCAAAATTGAGCAAAATCGAATATTCCAATTAGCCATGCCTAATTAGGAATATTACAGTCTCCCCCGGCAAAATGTTGCTTGTCCTCAAGCAACTGAAGTGATGCATGCTACAAAATTTTCTTGCCCTCCCAAGTGGCATCCTCATCCAGTAAATTCTTCCACCTCACCAAGAATTCCCGGACTGTCTTGCTCCGCAGCTGCCTCCCCCTGGTATCAATAATAGCCTCTGGCTGCAACGCCAAATGTCCCTCATCATCTGTGGGTGGTAGCTCATCTATCACTATCACCTGCTGCCCCAATGCCTTCTTCAGGCATGATACATGAAAAACGTTATGAATCTTGTTGCCTTGGGGTAGCCCAACTCATACGCAACCTATCCAATCCTGCGTATCACCCTGTATGGCCCATAAAAGCAGGGCTTGAGCTTCTCAGCCCCCTTCTACTTCAGTGACAACTGTTGGTATGGTTGTAATCGTAGGTAGACCAGGTCCCCTACCTCAAATTGTCTCTCCACCCGACCCCTCTCAGCATACAGCTTTTGCTGGTTTTGCGCTATAGCCATATTATCCTTGAGAGCTCAGAGAATATCCTGACTCTCTTGGATCCAAATCTTGGCTCTCGGAGCCTTGCTAGCACCAAACATCACGTCAACGAAAGATAAAGGATGATATCCATACAAAGCATTGAATGGTGACATACCAATGGACATGTGATGTGTAGTGTTGTAGCAGTACTCCCCCAGATGCAGCCACTTCAGCCATGCTCCCTACTGCCCACTGACATAGTTACGCAAGTAGCCCTCCATCCACTTGTTAACTATCTCTGTCTGCCTGTTCGTCTGTGGGTGATAACTGGTACTCGGTGTCAACTCCATCCCCACCAACCAGAAAAGCTCCTGCCAAAACCCGCCCATGAAATGGCTGTCTCTGTCACTAGTGATGGTCTTGGGAAGACCATATAGCCTGAATACCTCTCTAAAGAATAGCTCGGCCACCTGCACTGCTGTGTAGTGTGCGGGTATGGCGAAAAAATGTGCATACTTTGTTAGTCGATCAACGACGACAAAGATACGATCTTTGCCCTATACCATGGGCAACCCTGTGATAAAGTCCATCGAAATAAACTCCCATTTCCCCTCTAGAATGGGTAGAGGCTGCAATAATCCTGTGGGATGGCTCATCTCCCCCTTGTTCCTCTAGCAAATATCGCACCCCCGGATATGCTGGAGTACGTCCTCCTTGAGGCCCTTCCATGAGAACCTCTCTCTAATGGCCCTATAGGTTTTGGTAAACCCCTGATGGCCGGCCAATGGTGAATCATGTGATGCCTGAAGTATCTCCTTCTTGAGCTGAGATCCCTCAGTCAAGAAGATCCGGTCCTTGTAGTAGATGATCTCATCGACCACCCTGTACCTGCCATCTGCCACTTTCCCATCTAAAACCTCACATGCAAATCTGTCCTTGGAGTACTCTACTAAGAGTCGAACCCTCCAATCTGTGTCCAAGCTCATCAGAGACAACGTGGCTGGTCTATGTGAAAGGGCATTTGCCACCACATTGTTCTTACCCTTGACATACTCAATGTCAAAGTCATACGCTTGGATCTTACTGATCCACTTCTACTGCCTCTCCTGTAGCTATTTCTGCTCCAAAAAGAACCTGAGGCTGTTGTGATCAGTCGTCACCCTAAATCTGTTACCCATTAAATACTGCCGGAACTTGGCCAATGCATGTATAATGGCCAGCATCTCCTTGTCGTATATAGAATACAACCTCTCGTGTGGAAGGAGCTTCCAGCTCTCAAAGGCTATAGGGTGACCTCCCTGCATCAACACTGCGCCGATCCTCTCTCCCGATGCATCACACTCCAAAACAAATGGCTACGTAAAATCCGACAATGCAAGCACTGGGCAGCTGCTCATAACCTCCTTGAGCCTGTCAAAGGCTTGCTGCGTTGTATCCGACCAACTGAATGTCCCCTTCCTCGTCAGATCTGTCAGGGGTGCAGCAAGCTGAGAGAAACTCTTGACAAACTTTTGGTAGTGAGTACAAATGCCAATGAATCCTCGAAATTCTGTCACGTTCCTCGGCTCCAGCCAATCTCTGATGGTTCTGATCTTCTCCTCGCGGACCCTCACTCCATCCACCCCTATGATGTGTCCCAAGTACAACATCTCTGTCAACCCAAACTCACACTTGGAGAGCTTGGCATAGAACTGCTGCTCCTCCAAGATGGGCAATACTGTCTCAATGCGCTGGAGATGGTCCTCCCAAGTCCTGCGGTAAATGAGGATATTATCAAAGAACACCAACACAAACTTCCTCAAGTGACTGTGGAAGATGTGATTCATGCAGGACTGGAATGTAGCTGGGGCGTTGGTTAGCCCGAAGGGCATCACCAAAAACTCAAAGTGCCCATAGTGACACCTGAAGGTGGTCTTGGGAATGTTTTGCTCCCTCACGCGAATCTAATGGTACCTAGATCTCAAATCAATCTTTGAGAAAAGTCGTGCTCCTCTCAACTCATCCATCAACTCATCAATCTTGGGTATGGGGTGCCTGTTCTTTAGGGTCTTCTTGTTCAGGGCCCTATAGTCAATGCACATCCTCAATGTGTCGTCCTTCTTCTTCACCAACACCACGGAAGAAGCAAAAGGACTCGTGCTCGGCCGAATGTGCCCAAGAGCTAGCAACTCCTGAATGGCCCGCTCAATCTCATCCCGATAGGCCTTGGGATGCCTATAGGGGGTAGTAATCACTGCCTGTATGCCCTGCTCAAGCTCAATGGTGTGCTCAAACCCCCAGTCTGGTGGCTGTCCCGGCGGAATATCCCTAAACACTGTGGCATGCTGGTCAAGGATGGACTGTATCTCTGGGTGCACCGTCTGTCCTGTAGTCCCTGCCTCTGATGCGCATAGCTCCATTGTCCACTCCATGTCTCCCTTCTGGAAGACTCCCTCCATCCGATGAGTCGAAACAGTCTGAGGCGGATATGTGTGTTGTCCCCGTATCTTCTCATGCCTCCCTGTCTTCTCATCATACCACTCCATCTCCAGGGCCTCCCAATCTGTCGTGACCTTCCCTAGAGTGATAAGCCACTGAACACCCAGTACCATGTTGGTGTCCGGAATCTTGACCACGAAAAGGTGCAGTGAGTGTGTAGGTGCCCATCGTCACTGATAACTTTGGGACATAACGAGCACACACCATGGTCTGAGACTCTGATCTCCTGGGACCAAAATTGAAAATCCATCGAAGCTCTCTGTCTGTATACCTCTCCGCTCAACCATCTGTGCATCGACGAAGTTGTGGGTCGCCCCATTGTCAACCAAAACTGATACTCGCTGGCCACGTACTGTCCCCCCTATGCGCAGTGTCAAATACTTGGGAACTCCTTGCAATGCTGCAAGGGTCCCTCCGGTAGGTGCAAAAGCTGCACCACCTGCTGTTGGTGGTGGAGGTGGTAAAGGATCCTGAGCGGCATGACTATCTCCTGCCTCCACATCATCCTCCTCATCCTCTTCCCCGCTACTTTCAGAGAAAACCTCAATAAAATGTGCTTTGCTAGCAGCACATCTATGTCTTGGTGCCCACAGCTCCTGACAGGTAAAGCACAACCGCTTCTTCTTTAGCTCCCTCCTGGCATCATCATAAATCTATGCTCGTCCTGGATTCCCCTATGGAGGCGGGATCCTCACGTCCTTCCCCTTAAGCTAAAAAGCCTGTCTCTGGGGGTAAGGTGTCCGGGTCCTGGGTAAGGCATCCTGTAAGTCCCGGGTCTTGCTAATAGCATCCTGGAGTGTGGCTAGTCTAGTGGATCTGACTAGACCCTGAAGTGGCTCCGCTAACTCCTCAACAAACATATAGATCCTCCCTGTTGCGAATAGATTTGGTACCATCACTGAAACCCTCAAGAAGTCTGCAATGTACGTCTCTGGGCTCTCGGTCTGTTTGAGCCTCGTCAACTCAACAAAGTGTTGTTCCGGATCCCTCTGGTCAATCCTCTCCATCAATCTCCTGGTGAACTCAGCATATGTCATCACTGTGGAGTGTCCGAGTGTAACCATCCCATGGAACCACCAGTCCTGGGCCTCACCATCCAAATGTAATGTCGCCACCTTGATGGCCTCTGTCTCCAACATCTGGTTAAGCTGGAAATAGATGTCTAGCTTCTCCACCCAAGACCTTGCCGAACTGTCTAATGAGCCATCAAACGTAGTCAAGTGGATTCTACTAGCTGTGCGGTGGGTGTCCCCATCATGATAATGCCGGTATCCTCTGTGATGGTCGCGGGGTCTACTATCCTGCTAGAGCTGAACAAAGTCTCTGAATGAGAGAGCATCCCTGAACTCCTGCCCATAGGCCTGGTACTCTGCAAAATAATCGCCCATATGACCGGGCTCTGCCTCCTGCTGGGCTCTGGCCCCCATGTCTGCTCCTAGGAAAGTGGGCATGGTAGAGTGGGTAGGGGCATGTGAGGCCATCTTCTGAGTAGTATCACGCTGAGTGGCACCTTGCTCTGGAAAATGGTGGGATGTGCTCGATCCCTTACCAACCTGGAAAACTCGTGGGTTCTCACGTTGTCTAGCCTCTACTACTGTGAATCTTTGCCCCATCACCTCGATCTGCCTCGACAAATCCTGCACTGATTTGAGGAGCATGCCCGCAAATCTCTTCTCGTCCTCATCTGCCATCGGATCCTCCTGCTTTGAGTCCACCACAGGCTCCTCCTGTTTTGTGTCCACCACTCGAACACAGTCCCCCCCCGGTAGGTGTTCTCCAACCTACGTTCAATGTCTCTGTATTTCCTACCTCTGTAATAGATGTAGGGCTTTTCCCCCAGTGTCATAGATTGCTAGCTCCACAGGCTGAGCCAGATCTATGCTCTGATACCACTGTAATATCCCGTTTCAGGGATATCCTTCAAACCCAAGCAAACTCCAACCAAATAACGTACAAGAGATATAGTAGCCGGGAAGCTCAAAGAGATAAAAATAACAATAGTGCAACATACAATAATGTAAACATGGAATACAGGCGGATACTCAAGAAATGCAGAGAGAAATGCTAAGCCATTTTATTATACTGAGTAATGGAATGAGTACAGGAGGTGATCAGAAAGATAGCACCTCGACTTGTTCAAGACAAGTGAAGAAACACACCCAGAATGGTAAAGGAATGGCCTCTCTCTGAACTGCGTCCAAGCTGCCGGAGAACTACTGTGCTGCTGTTACTACATGGAATCAAGTGAGGATTTGGGGCTATTTCCCTCCTCAGAAAATGCTGAAACTCTGGAATTAGCCTCTACTCAAGAAACTCAGAAAAACCCAGAAAGCTTTTCTAAAATAGCCGACCCCCAAAAATCGCCCCCTTGAGGATCTACGCTATCCCTCAAGGCTCTGCACTGCCACTGAATAGAACCCTCCGAAATGCTGCCCGAAACTCTGCCAAAATCCTCCAATATGTAAGGGCTGATCCCTTGCTCAATCTCCCAGCTCGAATCCTCCACAAAACCCCAATCCGGAACTCCCACCACAAGAAACTGCGTCCCTCTCTCTCAAGACTACGCAGTCATCAAAATGCTCAACTCCTCCTCAACTCCAAAGATCGATCCTCTTACAAAAGACTTCTGAAAACTACCTTGCTTGAGCAGGTACTCGAAGTCCCCCAGGGCTAAGGGTGAGATTTCCGAACGAAGACACTCGATGCACTAAATAGTGCTACAGACAGGCTAAACAACCAGCGTGCTCTAAGTCAAAGTGATTAGCTCAAATGCAACATAATCCAATGCTAAAATGAGGAGGCTCCTCTCTCCTTTATAGTGTTGGTCTCTCTCAAAACCCTAAGGCCCACCTCCTCCCACGTAGCCTTTCTCTTGTCACGTGCTCCTCTTGCCATGGCTAATTAGGAATATTACACATTTGGGGTAGTTTGACCTGCGTTGACCGCAGAATTGTTTGACCGTAGCATTGACTGAAGTTTGACTGAGGCTGGGTGGACTGTTTTGAGTTGACTTTGACCCTTCTTGAAGGTCGAACTGGACTGCTGTTGACCAAGATTCTTGGAGGAAGTTTTGTTGTTGATTTGACCAGCATTGACTTTCTGGTTAGGGCTGCAATTCACTGCTTTTGACTGTTGATTTTAACAGGTCAGTTTTGACATGTATTTGGCAAGTAAATTTGATATTTGTACTCTCTCTCTCTGCTGAACTATTGAATAATAATAAGAAGATTTGGTCAAAGGATTTTCCCCACATTGGAGTTTTTCGCTGGCATCCGCCAAATTGTAATGATCCTAAATAGGAATACAAGTGATAACAAGCAAATAATACATGCAACAAATCACAAAAACGATATATTCAATTAAGACCCATATAAAAGCTACAAATGGAGAACTTCTGAGCCATTTTATTATATTTCTGCAAGTCAAATACAATAGATGATGGAATGGTGCACCTAGGCTTGTTTCAAAGGACAAGCAGGACCAAACTCAAGTAGGAAAATGACTGAGCTGAAGGTTGCCCAGCTACTGCACCAATTTGCGTTGCGTTGCCCAGAAAACTATTGCTCTTTTGAAGTTTGAATGGCTGGGAGGTGCACTAAAATTTCCCAAAAATTTATATGCTTTTAACTCGGACTCCTTGGCCAAAACCCATAAAAACCTAGAAGGGATTTTAGCTGGTTTGGACTTCTGATTTTCGATCCCCTTGGAACTTCACCTCAGCTCTAGCTGCCAATTTCGACTTGCTGGAAACTCCCTGTAAATCCACCTGAAAACTCCCCCACAATGTTGAGTTCACCCATGCTATCTAATCCCTGACTTCCTGGATGATCTCTTGGCCCAACTCAGCTGCTCCCAAGTACCACGAAAAGCTATTGTGTGGCCTCTACGCCGTCCCTCTGCCCCTGCAGTTCGAATGGTTGGAATGTTGGTTCAGCTAGATGAAAGCTTTAGTGAAAATGCATGTCCAATGCTGCTACCTCATCTCCTTGACCTCCCAACAAGATATGTGATACTTGTTGGTCCAAAACTCCCTCTGCGTGATTCCTAGCTGCCTAGAAATACACACCCCCTTCTCTGCGCTGGTTGCTGATGTGTATCACTACCTCGGAACTTCTGGAAACTCCTGTAGAACAACCTCCCTAGGGCGGGCACAGATGGTCCCCCGAAGTAGAGGTTGAGTCTCTCACGTGAGAGACTTGTGGCTAAACAGACGGTAGACTCACTAAACAACAGAGTGAACATATGTGTGTTTGTTTGCAAATGTCAAAGATGAACCAAAATGAGAGTTGATCTATCCTTATATCTCCTTGGCCCTCCTTATCCTCATGTGGGCCCCTCCATCCATCCATTCGATTTCCCTCTAAGCATATCAAATGGCTAGTTTGAATTCCCCATGTGGGTGCCCCCCACATTCCACTAGCTACAAAATAAAGTCGATTTTGCCTCTAAGTCCCTATATCGAAGTGTGGGGCCCTCTTCCTAAGTAAAAAATGTGCAAAAAATGGTGTAGCAACACCCTGTTACTAATGTTTTTGAGAAGGGACATGACAGTCCTTCCCTCCCAAATGTTGCTTGCCCTCAAGCAACCTCAAAGTTGGGTGCTCCAATATGTGCTCACCTCCCAGGTAGCATCCTCATCCGGCAAGTTCTTCCAGCGCACCAAGAACTCCCTGATGGTCCTGCTCCTCAGTCTCCTCTCTCTGCTCTCCAAAATGGCCTCTGGTTCCAACACCAAGTGACCCTCATCATCTAGTGGGGGTAGACCAACTGCTGCAGTCACCTGTTGTCCCAACACCTTCTTAAGGCATGAGACATGAAAAACGTTGTGGATCCTACTCCCCTGAGGCATCTCCAGCTCATAAGCCACCTCCCCAACTCGTCTAGTCCCCCGGTAGGGCCCATAGAAGCATGGTTGTAGCTTCTCGGCCCCCTTTTTTTCAGTGTGGACTGCCTGTAAGGCTGCAGCCGAAGGTATACCAAGTCCCCCTCCTCAAAGTGTCTCTTTATCCTGTGCCGATCTGCATAGAGTTTCTGTTGATTTTGGCTTGTCACCAAATTATCCTTGAGAGCCTTGAGGATATCTTGGCTCTCTTGGACCCAGTCTTTGGCCTTTGGGGCCCGGCTATCTCCAAAAAACAATATTAACAAAAGTTAATGCATCATATCCATAAAGGGCACAGAAAGGAGTCATATCGATGGATATGTGGTGTGTGGTGTTGTAGTAGTACTTGCCCAGATGCAACCATTGAATCCACGTCCTCTGTTGACCAGTCACGTAGTTCCTCAAGTAACCTTCCAACCACTAATGAACTCTCTCCATTTGGTCATCTGTCTGAGGGTGATAGCTGGTGCTAGGAGTGAGCTTCGTCCCAACCAACCTAAAGAGTTCTTGCCAAAAGACTCCCATGAATCTGTTGTCCCTGTCGCTCACTATGTTCTTGAGGAGCCCATGCAATCTGAAAATCTCCCGGAAGAACAACTTGACAACCTGTGCAGCCATGTACCTAGTGGGAATGGCGAAGAAGTGGGAAAATTTGGTCAACTTGTCGACCACTATGTATATGCAATCCTTCCCCTGCATTGTGGGGAGCCCTATGATGAAATCCATCGAAATACTTTCCCATTTCCCCTCCGGGATGGGAAGTAGTTGTAGCAATCCTACAAGGTGGGTTAGCTCCCCCTTGTTTCGCTGACAAGCCTCACACTCCCGTATGTGCTGCAACACATCCTCCTTGAGGCCCTTCCACATGAATCTCTCTCGAATAGCCATATAAGTCTTCAGGAACCCTTGGTGCCCAAACAATGGTGAATCATGTGCTGCCTGGAGTACCCTTTCCCTCAACTGCAAGTTGGGCACCAAGTAAATGCGTCCCTTGTAATAGATGACCTCATCCATCACACGATAATGCTCATCTGCATGGGTACCCTCCAATACCTCGCATACCCTTCTATCCTTGGAGTACTCCACCAACAACTGAGCCTTCCAATCGTGGCAGATGATCATGAGAGATAACCCAGTTGGTCTTTGAGATAGAACATCGACCACCACATTGTTTTTCCCCGCACATACTCTATGTCGAAGTCATAGGCCTGCACCTTGCTGACCCATCTCTGTTGCCTGTCATTGAGGCCCTACTGCCCCATGAAATGTCGAAGATTGTTGTGATCAATCTTCATTCTGAACTGGTTGCCCACCAAGTACTGGCGGAACTTGGCCAATGCATGCATAATAGCCAGCATCTCCTTGTCATATATGGAATATGACAGCCCATGCAGTAGGAGCTTTTGACTCTCGAAAGTAATGGGATGCCCCTCCTATGACAATACCGCTACAACTCCTACCCCAGATGCATCACACTCCATCGTGAATGGCTAGGAAAAAGCTGGAAGTGCCAAAATAGGGCAACTGCTCATCACCTCCTTGAGGCGATCAAAGACAATCAGTGATCCATCGGTCCATGCGAAGGCCCCCTTCTTGGTCAAGTCGGTCAAGGGTGTTGCCAGCTATGAGAACCCCTTGACAAACTTCCTATAGTAGGTGCAAATACCCAAGAAGCTCTTGATTTGGGGTAGCATTGGATGTGCTCTAGCCATAAAATTTGGCAGAGAGGCTAAAGCACATGAGATCTCCAAGAGTCATAAATGGTTTGGGCAGATTCTACCCAGTGAAGGAGATATTAAAATAATTAATATTTTTAATGGAGATCCTAAGTCTAAACTTAGGAAAAATAAAATATTAATGGGTATTAATAGAAAATTGGGTTAGAAGGTTCTAAATGACATGGATCAAGCCAAATCTGATCTTAGCCGTTGATTAGGGATGTAATCTCGGCTATTGAAGGACCAACATGAAATGTATAAGAGGAGGCTTGAGGGTCAGTTGGAGAACACACCAGAGTGATCAGTCATTCGATTTTCTAGAGCAGGGTTTACTAAGAGAAATCGCATCAGTGATCAGAGTTGCAGTGAGGGGCAGTGAGTACGAGGCAGAAAGGCAGAGATAGTGCCAGAAGACCATTGCAGAGGCAGAGAAGCAAACGTAGAGCCAGACGGAGCCATGTAGAGGCTAGCAAGGACTGCACAGAGACCAGAAGGGTCTGCGTCATCCATGTAGAGGCTGCAGGAGTGATGCAGAGGGTCAGAGAGGCTGCACAGAGCCTCAGAACACTGATGCAGAGGGTTTCAGGCTAATGCAGAGGCCAGGGGGGCTGATGCTGAGCTTCAGATTGTGTTGGAGAGGGTTTCGTGGAGCAAAATTTCCAAATATCTGCTTCCGAGTAGAGAGGTATTACTACCGGATTATTTTCTGTCGACTGAGCTAGTTTGGCACCCAGTTGTACTCAAAAGAACTGTATAATAATATAACCCTCAAAATTGTTGCACTGGTTTTCCCAAGTTGGGTTTTTTAGGGGACGATTGTTCAAAAATAACGGTGTCACTTGTGTGTTTGTCTATTTCTTTTAGTTGTTGATCTGTAGATGGTTGAGACTATATTGTGTTTATTTCAGTGTTTATATGAGTAAATAACTTGTTAGTAATTAAACAAGTAGGCGAAATAAACTAGAGAATATAGATAAAATTTCTAACGGGTAATACTTGGAAATTTCAACATGGTATCAGAGCGTCGCAGATCACAGGAGAGCTGAAGGCACCAGCTGAATCAGAGAATTTGCAGCAGAAACAACTGTTCCGAGTGACAGAAGTTGTTCTTAGGTAGAAAGCAGGAAAGAAGGGTTGATGCAAAGGGACTACGTCATCAGTTCGAGCCAGAGAGAGGCTAGCGCAGAGGCTGAGGAGGGCAGAAGAGGCTCATGAAGAGCCACGCAGAGATCAGGAGGGTTGACACAGTTGGATAGTAAAGCAATTCATCCAATGTCGAGATTGCGCAGAGCCTAGAGGCTTAGTCCTTTAGTTGCTGGGGCCTAGGAAGTTGTGGGCAGATTGCGGGGAGTGAAGCTGGTGGGGTGTTGTTGCTGCCGAGATAAAACAGTACCTAACGGGGAAAAACCAAGGTAGAGGGAGTCGACAACCTAGGCGGCTTTCTAGCCAAGAAATCCAAACCAATGTTGCAGGTGCATAGGAGATTGGAGAAGGTGCAATTTGATGGTTACCAGGCAGATTTCCAGGAGGGAAATCGAGACTCTGAGGGAATCTAGCAAAGAACTTCCAGGAGGGAAGTAGCAACTCAGAAGGAGTTGAGGAGAGAACTTCCAAGAGGGAAGTAGAGTCTCAGAGGAGTTGAAAGGAAGAGCAGAGAGATGGCCATGAATGGACTGAGGGATCAGGACAGGCTGGACAGGGCGTCCAACTTTGTCATCTATAAGACCAGGATCCTGCCCATTCTAGATAGACATCGCATCAAGGCCTTTGCCTTGAGAACTGTGGCCATCCCAGTTGACCTAGCTGAAAATGAAAGGTATGAAGATGGGATGGCCAAGGCAAAATGCATAATCCTTGATGGGGTCAAGGATCATGTGGTCCAACATATTGCCAAGAAGGAAACAGCAAAGTAAATGTGGGACACCTTGAAGACATTGTATCAACACACTTCCGTGCAGAGGAAGATGCTATTGGAGAATTAGCTGCGGTCATACTAGATGCAAGAGGAGGAGCAGATAGATCACTTCCTCGGCAGGTTGAAGGAGATCCGAGACCAATTGACTTCCATAGGGGCCACATTGTATCAGGAGTTGATGGTGAGGACCACTCTAAACGCAGTCTCCCAGGACTAGGAGACATTCGTCCAGAGTATTCTTGGCAGAGCGAATCTTCTAGATTGGGAAGAATTGTGGGTGGCTCTTCGCCAAGAAGAGATCAAATGGCTGACCAAGATGGGGAGTAGCAACAAAGGAGCCCAGATCAAGACAGAGGAGGAAGAGGATGCAGCTTTGGCATCTGCAAAGATGCAGGAGAAGAGGAAGAAAAAGGACCTCTCCAAGATAAAATGCTTCAACTGTGGGGAACTGGGGCATTATGTGAATTAGTGTCTGAGGAAGAAGAATAAGGGTGATGCGTCTGACTCCAAGGCAGCACCAACGAAGGCAGAAAAGGAAGTAGAGGATGACGGTTGTGCCATGAGTGCTCATGTACCTCTAGAGAAGAGGTGGGGAGACATCGAGCTGTAGTCAGGAAGACTACAGGCGATCAAGGGCAAGATCCTTGAGGTACCCAAACTCCTGGATTATACCTAGCTACAGGAGCCCCGAAGTGAGAGTAGAAGGATGGCAGATGTCGATAGAAATGGATGAGGATGAAGCGGCAAAGAGTGCTAGTAGTCCCATGCAGTGCAAAGGGGGTTGCAGCAGTGCAGTATGGCACAAAGAGGTTTGCAGCGGTGTGAGAGGCACGAAGTTGTTGCAGCAACATAGAGGCAATAGAGGGAGCAGGAGATAGCGGCAGAGAGAGCTTCAACATCGGGAGTGTTTTTAGCCTGACAGGGATGTCAGTAGTTGAGTGGATCAGTTACTTACTTCTCAATAACTGAGTTTTTAGTGTAGTAGCAGTTAGCAGTAGCACGATGCAGCATGATGAGAGGGGATTGCAATGCAAATGCAGTGTTGGGAGAAAGGACCAGTAGCAGCACAAATGTAGAGGGAGCTGTCGTACAGATGTAGCAGTGGCAGTGGCAGTGCCATTGGCAGCAGTACAGGATGCAACAGAGTAGCGGATGTTGGGCGGGGAGGCCTAGCATCAACACAGGTACCAATGCCGTAGAATCAGGGTGATTCTCAGTGTGGAGTATTATTAGAGCACAGTCCTCGATAAGAGGGAGTGTTGATTTGGGATAGCATCGAATGTGCTCTAGCCATGAAAATTGGTGGAGAGGCTAAGGCACATGATATCTCCAAGACCCAGAAATGGTTTAGGAAAATTCTACCCGGTGAAGGAGATATTAAAATAATTAATATTTTTAATGGAGTTCCTAACTCTAAACTTAGGAATTATAAAATATTAATGGGTATTAATATAAAGTTGGGTTAGAAGGTTCTAAATGACATGGATCAAGCCAAATCTAATCTTAGTCATTGATTAGAGATGTAATCTCGGCCGTTGAAGGACCAACAGGAAAAGTATAAGAGGAGGCTTGAGGGTCAGTTGGAAAACACACCAGATTGATCAGTCATTCGATTTTCTAGAGTGGGGTTTGCGAAAAGAAATCGAATCAGTGATCAGAGTTGCAGCGAGGGGCAGTGAATACAAGGCAGAGATAGTGTCGGAATACCAACGCAGAGGCAGAGAAGCAAATGCAGAGTCGGAGGGAGCCACGCAGAGGCAAGCAGGGACTGCGTAGAGGCCAGAAGGGCCTGCGTCGTCGTAGCAGAGGCTGCAGGAGTGACGCAGAGGGTTAGAGAGGATGCACAGAGCCTTAGAAGGCTGACACAGAGGCGAGGAGGGCTGACGTTGAGCTTCAAATTGTGTTGGAGAGGGTTTAGTGGGGCAGACTTTCCGGATATCTGCTTCCGAATAGAGAGGTATTACTACCGGATTATTTTCTCTGTCGGGTGAGCCAGTTCGGCACCTAGGTGTACTCAAAAAGAGTGCATAATAATATAACCCTCAGAATTGTTGCATCGGTTTTCCCAAGTTGGGTTTTTCCAGGGATGATTGTCCAAAAATAATGGTGTAACTTGTGTGTTTGTCTATTTCTTTCAGTTGTTGATCTATAGATGGTTGAGAATGTATTGTGTTTATTTCAGTGTTTATATGAGTAAATAATCTGTTAGTAATTAAATTAGGCAAAATAAACTAGAGAATACAAATAAAATTTCTAACGAGTAATACTTAGAAATTTCAACAAAAGCCCCTCAGCATGGTCACATCTCGGGGTATTGGCCAATCCCGGATGGCTCGAATCTTCTCCTCGTGGACCTTCACCCCATTAGCTCCAATGATATGCCCTAGGTAGAGCATCTCTATCAACCCAAACTCGCACTTGGAGAGCTTGGCATAAAACTGTTGCTCATCCAGAATGCGCAATACCTCCTTCAAGTGTTGGAGGTGCTCCTCCCATGTCCAGCTGTAAATCAGAATGTCGTCGAAGAACATTAGCACAAACCTCCTCAACTTTCCTCGGAAGACATGGCTCATGCATGACTGGAAGGTGGCCGAAGCGTTGGTCAGCCCAAATGGCATGACCAGAAACTCAAAGTGCCCATAGTGGCATCAAAATGCAGTCTTAGGGATATCCTGATCCCTCACCTTGATCTAGTGGTACCCTGAACACAAATCAATCTTAGAGAAGTACTTGGCTCCTCTAAGCTCATCCATCAGCTCATCTATGCGGGGAATATGGTACTGGTTCTTTAGTGTCTTCTGATTGAGGGCTTGGTAGTCAATGCACATCCAAAGGGTTCCATCCTTCTTCTTCACCAGCACCACTGAAGAAGCGAAAGGACTCGAACTTGGCCTAATATGGCCCAATGCAAGCAGCTCCTGGATGGCCTTCTCTATCTCGTTCTTATAAGCTTTGCGATGCCTGTAAGGAGTAGTGATCACTGCCTGCACACTCGACTCCAACTCAATGGTGTGCTCAAATCCCCTGTTTGGTGGCTGCCCTGGTGGAATGTCCCCAAACACTACTGCATACTTATCCAGCAAAGCATGTATGTCTGTTGGTGGTGGTTGCGCCAGCCTCTGAGATCCTCAACTCAACTACCCATGCAATGTCCCCATGTTGTAAGTTTGCCACCATCCCGTGGGCCGAAATTGTCTGAGGTGGATAAGACTGCATGCCTCTCAAGACTACCAGTTTGCCATGTGGCCCCATGAACTCCATCTCTAGTTTCTCCAGTCTGTCGTGACTCGCCCAAGGGAATATAGCCATTGGACACCCATCACCACATTGGTGTCCGACACATTGACCACAAAGAAATGGTCCGTCATCGAGTAGTTTCCCATAACTACTGTCAAGGAGGGCACATATCTAGTGCACTGGATGGTACGATCACCTAGTACTAGGATGGAGAAGCCCTCGAACTCTGTTATGGTGAGGCCCCTCCTCTGGACCAACTGGGCATCTATGACATTGTGGGTGGCCCCACTGTCGACTAGAACTGACACCCTTTGCCCCTATACGGTGCCTCTGATCCTCAATGTCAAAAATTTAGGAATCCTGTATAAAGAAGCAAGAACTCCTCCTGCTGGGGCAAGAGATGCCCCTCCCTGTGGAGGTGGTGATGGTGGCCCTCTGTCTGCCGGACTCTCTCCATCTGTCCCACTGCAATCTTGCTCCACCTCATCATTTTGGTCACTGTCAGAGAGACCTCAATGTAGTGTGCTCTACCTACAGTGCACCAATGGCCAGGTGCCCAGGGCTCTCTACATGTGAAGCATAACCTCCTCCTCTGAAGGTCCTTCTGTGTCTCCTCATCTAACTGCCCTCTCCCCTGTGTGGTCCTCTGCAGTGGGGGTCTAGTCTCATGCCCCTTCTGTGGGAAAGGGGTCCGTGTAGGAAATGGTTCTCTAGTCTTAGGGATGGCCCCCTATAGATCTTTGGCACACAAGACTGCTTCCTGCAGCGTGGAGGGTCTGTGTGACTTCATCGGTCTATGCAAGGGCTTGAAGCCCTCAATGAAGGTATACACCCTCCTTGCCTCGGATAGATCTGGGACTGATCTGATAATCACCCTATGAGTGATATCGGTTGAAGTTTTATTAAACAATAGGTATTACAGACTCATGTGCTGGTGTGTTATTTAAGCAACGGATCGATCAGATTGCCAATACACATACATTTAAATGGAAAGACAATAGAGAAATACAGTAAGCAACCATAAAGACACAAGTAATTTTAATAAGGAGTTCACCCTATTCTCCAGGGCTACGTCTCTGGTCGAACTTTCAGTGGTGGCCTTGTTTTATTGTGTCTTTAAACAGAGAATTACAATGCAGGGACTCAATGTGAGTTCTCCTGAAGCAGGTTTTGCTTGATAGGGTGGTTCTTGGATTCCCCAAGCCACTGGAGTACACAGTCTCTTCTTCCCACCAACTCTGTGACCTTCTAGTCTACAGTGGTAAGAGCCCAATGTGGTGCTTAGCCCGGACAGATCCCTCTATGGGGTGGCTCGAATCTCTCAAGCTCGGTGGCGCTCGACACTGCCGCTACGTCAGCTCAACCCTCTGTCTCTTCCTGCTTTTCTCTTGCTTTATAGCCTTCTTCTCTGTGTATTCTGTCCTCCTCTCGGGATTCTGGTCTTTTTTCCTTCGTCTCTCAGACCTCACTCCGACTTGACTGTGTATTCTATCTCTATTCATGGCTTTTAGCCATTTGTCTCCATGCCTGTTCAGTTCCTCTTCCGCCTCTGTCGATTCGCCTTCTCCAGTTGTGCTTGGAGTTCCCTGTTCGGCGTCAGCATGAACGCTTAAGGAGTGGCTTCGTGTCCTCATCTGAACAGTGCCAGCCTGCTCGTTGGTTCGTTTCTTCAGTTACATCATGGATGCATTCTTCCTCGGATACATCTCAATGCTTTGCTCTCGGATGATATCCTTGAGCTCTGTGCTAGGAGAACCGGCGTCAAGATCAATAACCGGATCACCTGATAATCTCGCCTCAACCATGGGCTGCTTGCCCTTCTCTGCTACCTGTGCTGCTGTCGGCAACGAGGCCCCTTCCACCTGGTGTGGAGATAACACTCGCTGATCTGTGATGATGACGAGACCCCTTCCACCTGCTGTGGAGAAAATACTCGTCTAGCTGTTGCAAACAAGGTCCTATGACCTCTCCGATATGTACACTGAAGTGGGGAAACAACATGTCTCGGCACAATAATCTCGGGCTGGTGTGATGGACCTCCCTCCTCATGAATGGCCTGTGGCTCTGGTTGTGGCTGTGGTGGTGCTGTAAAGAACTCATGAGAAATGAAGTCTGCCCATGGAATGCCCTGCTGACTCAACTGATGAGAAACAATGAGCTGGATGAGACCATGATGGCACAAACTCCTATGCTGCTGAGCTGGGGATTGCCTCTGAAACATGGACACCATCCTCTGAATGTCCTGGAAGAAGAAAACCGGGATGTTCATCATCCTCACTCGGGTAAAGTGCATCAACAGGCGAATGTGACAAGAGAAGACCTGTGAAAATCTTCCCTCGCATGTAAAGTAATGCATGATAAGCTGCATGATTGGAGCATACTCCTCCGGAGGAATCTGAAGGGAAAGACCCCTGACAAGTGACTCATGAATGCTGGCCTGACATATGGCTCAAAATAAACATAATCCAGCATTTTTCGCTTGGGCCACACCTCACCCACATTTGGTATCCCGGTAGCCTCTGAAATCACCTCCGGAGATAGTACAAAATTCACCCCTGCAAGAGTGACCTGCCCATCATGAAGGTGCAAAACAAATAAGCGGGCCAACTCCCTATGGTGCTGAATCTGAGCAAGCTTCTCACAGAACTGAAAACATGACATATAACGGAAACAATTCACTGCCATAGGACAGGTCTGCAATTCTGCCAAAGAGGTGGGTTCCTCTCTCCTATGATGACCACCTTTGCCACCCTTACGAGGCCTTTGTTGTACCTCGATTTCTGTGGAAGAAGACCGGTCATCACCTTTCTCATAGGTTTCAGTGGTTGACATGGTGCTTTTGAGCAAAGTGAAGCAAATAGATAGAGTAAACTGCTGCCCTTGCCTGCAAAAATGCTGAGAAGTATGCTGTTTTCAAGGGGAAAAAATCATAAGGGAAATGT
>APFE030034347.1:130929-153683 GCA_000404065.3 Pinus taeda
TTTAGCCAAGGAAAGACGTGGCTGCCTTGGAATTATCACCGGTTCTTGTGCAGGTATTGAGCAGCGGAGGCAGGCAAGCAGCGGAAGAGATTTGAGCCAGTCATTGATTCAGATCTGAGCTGTATTGTGTGTAACAGGTGGAGCTGGTACTGGATTGCTTGTGATAAGCATTGTACTTTGTAATGTTACATGACTCAATCATTAATATACAGATAGTTGGGGTTTTTAGCGAGATGCTTTCCCCGGGATACATACTGTGTTAATGTGTGAATGCTCTTGATGTTTTATTGTTATTGATGCTGCTATATTGATAATCAACGTAGAGGAGCTTATGTATTGTGTATGTTTTTCGCAATAGTACATGATCAGGATAATCTCTGTTGAATATGTGTTAAATTATTCAAAAATTTTACAGAAACCAAATCAAGTGATGGGAGTGACTCTTATCACTTGGTTTAGTGTAGAAAAGCTCTCAAGTAGCTAATATAAAATCAATGAAACACTATTTGAAAATATTTAAATTATGAAATGGTTTGCTTGTATACAAGTTGTCTAATGAATCTCTGCAAGAACATTTTTCCGTAAGATGAACTATGAAAATCCAAATAACAAATGAGAGTTCCCTTGAAAGTGATCCAAGAGTGGGTTGGTCTCCCGAAGACTTCCCTTCACGCTTGATCTAACAAAAATTCTTCTACAATACTCAAATCACACATTATTCTATATAGATTTAGATACGCAAACAATGAATTGAAACTTTTATAAATTTACTTGAAAATAAGCTAGAAATTTCAACATCTAGATCCTACTCTCAAATCAAATGCTAACACAAGATAGCTTTGCACTAACAAGTTTAAAAGAATATATGGAAAATGAAATAATTCAAAGTATAGAAAAGATTATACCAATAGCTCACAATACACCATGCTCCAAAGGAAAAACACCGATAAATGTACGCACAAAGTCTTTTTATTAGAACTCTTGAAAAATGCACAAAGTAACAACGCTTTCGGAAGCACGATAGCTAGTAAAAAAAAGATTAGATAGTGAGAAACCAATGCTCACTTATATAGAAGCTTGAGAGCCAATCCCAAGACAAATGAGTGACCATCCCAATGCTCCATGCAAATTCAAATTTCCGAAATGGCAACTTGATTTCTTCCTTAGAGGCCCACATAATCCTTGATGAGGGAGTATGAATTAGATGAGAGGACATGTGGGAGAGTGAAGTGGAGTGGTAAGAGACCACTCTCCACCTCACTCAAGTGAACTCTAATCCAATCTCAAGGCAATGCATGATATCTCTTTGAAGATTGAGTTAACTTCCTCAAATCATGGATTTTGTCACTAGAACTCGTTGCCTTCTCCACAAAAAAATCGATTTGCTTGATTTGTGGCTTATGTGGTGTTCACATCACTTGGTAGCTCAACTTTGATATTTAGATGAATTTTCACCTCATTTCTCCATCATTTGAGCATGTGTGGATATTTATTTTTCTCCATTTATTTAATTGTTAGGCTAATTTATTGCCACATTTTCCACAAAACTTAGGAAAAGTGGATATTGAGGGTCTAGAAATTATTTTTTACCTCTCAAAGTGTGTCATAGTAGAAATTTAAGGATGAGGTGTAATTTTGAGTACACATACCCCATACAATTTCTCTAGACATCACTTAGTACATATTACAATAAGATTTTATTCAAATTTTCACCTTGCGGGAAACTTAAAAAATTAAAAATGACTCCTAGACCTAAACAAATTCCACAAAATTTTATGAGTGATATAGTATGGTAATATATTATGACTCTATACAATAGGACTCACCCAAGGCCTTCCCTTCAAGCCGTACTCTGGTTTGGGGGTATGCTAGGAGGAAAAAACTTAATTAATTATTAAATTCCTGGAGGAAAATGATAATTAACCAACTAAAAAAAACCTCCCAGAGTAGACTCACTTGATGACAAGGTCCTAAGTTACCTAGACCTGTTAAATGACTCAAACTCATCACACTAGCATCACTTTACATCATCCCCATAGGGCTTGTGGAATCTGGGTACAATCGAAGAAGATGAGAAGAAGCAGTAGAGTTGAAAAACTTTGGTGATATGATGATCTCTGCTGGTACAAAAAACCTTTGATACATCCTTGGGCATGGAGTCTTCAAACAAATCTTCAAGGGCCACTCCAATGGTCAACAGATCACATCTACACACTTCGAGCCATTATTGAGGAGGCTTGTCATCGCTCTTTGAAAGTTTAGAGTTGCCTTGCAGACTTCTGGAAAACTATGGACACAATACCAAAGGAGGAATTATTCTAGAGACTCCATAACATTGGCATATCTAAGACCTTGCTGGAAGTCATTATGAAACTATATGAGTCAGTCTTGAGATGCCTCAAGATGGCACACAACCTTTCTGAATTCATCTAGAGTACCATGGAGGTAAAACAAGGGTGGTCCCTCTCACTGCCCTCTCTAGGATCTAACCTATGAGTTAGAGCCTTTCATCCATGAGTATATCCAAAAGGGAGATGTTTGTCTTCTACATTAGTTGTTGATTTTGTTGCTCCTATTTGCTAATGACTTGATCTTGTTGGCTTTGTTACCCACCATTTTCTGGGTAATATCCCTAGGAGAAAAAAAAATCTCCAAGATGGTCCTCAGCTGGCAGCCAACAACTAGCTCATTATGCCATTTCTTTGCCACTTGAGCCAGCCATGTGATCCCTCACCCATCTGCCATGATTATATGTTTGAAGGTGGGCCTCCCGAATCTAAAGGTACGCCTTGTCATTTGGAAATTGAGTATTGTAGTTTGTTTATCATGGACACTTCTGGGCATCGGTTAATTGGGGGATTCAGCAGAAAGAATGGGCTAGGTTTGTGCTTTTGTCCCCTAGACCCCTTTTAAGTCTTAACCTTGGATTCTAGTCTTGTGGGATCTCTTTTTTTTTACCATTTGGCTCTAGGGATGTTATTTCATGGGAAACCCTGATTTTGGTTACATGGTCCATATCCCTTATCGGCTTATATTACCCTCTTTCCATTCATTATTACCCCATTCATCATTTCTCCCACCTGGGTCCACATTCCTCCGTTGGGTCCACATAGGGTTAGCATGGCCCTTCCCCTTGCCCACACCTTGGGTCATGGCCTAGAATGAAGCCTAGAGGTTAATGCAACTAAAAAGAAAGATAAAAGCATATATGGCTACATTCAACAAGAATATGTAACACAAAATGCAAAAGATAGTTGGGACAAACACATTTAGCACGTGGGAAAAAGCCAATACATGAGCTATACCCCATTATCATGGCCATCACCCTAGTTCCTACGGGTTATATGAATCTCCTTCATCATATAGGAACCTGTGATTGTCGGAACGCCCAGTGGGTAATGAATCGCTCCACCTTAAAAAGAGGTATTCACTGCTATATCTTATACATCATGCTCTTACTCCTTGAGCCCCAAGCATTTAATCAAAGAAAATAATAAAAAGACAAAAGACATATAAAAAAAGATGGAAAAATCAAGATTGGGGCACCCCATGTACCATGATTGCTCCCTCCTATACATTAGAAACCCATGTGTGGGCTTCCCTCTTATTAGCTACCCTTGTACCCCATCATGTGACCCAGGGTTGTCCCTTCTCATCCCCTACTTCATTCACCTATCTCTCACATGCCACCACTTTTTGAAGGATGTACCTTGAATATATTATCCCCTAATAGGATTATTGGTTAACCCCATTTGGAGTTTGTGAGACATTGGCACATCCCCAAGCCCATTATGTATGGGCAGGACATTATAAAATCCCCACCTGTGGTCCATGATTGGTAAGCTCATTTACTCGATTTCTCTAATGACTTTTTGTACTGGAAGGCTAGGGTGTTGATTTTTTGGGTAGCATCAGATATGCTCTAGCTCCGAAATTTGTGGAGGGGCTAGAACACATGAGGTTTCCAAGACTTAGAAATCGTTTGGTGAAATTCCACCCGGATTGTATTTATTAAAATAATTAATATTTTTAATGGGATTCCTATGTCTAAACTTAGGAAAATTAAAATATTATGGGTATTAATGAAAATATAGGTGAGAAGCTTCTAAGAGACGAGGATCAAGTCCAATTTAATCTTAGCTGTTGATTTCTCAACATGAAAAGTATAAATGGAGTCTTGGGGTCAGTTGGAGGAGACATATAGAGAGATAGAGAAAATCGATTTTCTGAAGTGAGAAGTTCTCAGGAGGAAAACCGATTGAGGAGATCTCTAGCTAAGAGGGGTAGTTTAGCAAAGGGACTTCAGTCCAAGGCCGAGAATACATAGCAGAGAGGCAGAGCAGCACCAAGAGAGACATCGCAACGTTGGAAAGGGTGACGCAGAGGCTAAAGGAGCTGACAGTCACTTAGAGGCAACGTTGGAGTTTCTGTGAGGCAGAGAGAGCAAGAGTTCAGCAAATCGATTTTTGAGCCGGGAAGGCTCACTGGGAGGGTGATGCAGCTCCTAGAGGAGGTGACACAGTTCCAGCACAGAGCTTGGAGCAACCACGTTGCCCAGCACTGGGGACAACACAGTCACCTGTGGGTTTGTTCATCCAGTTGCGGGATTCGCCAAAATATCTGTCTCCGGATAGAGGTACTTCTGTCAGGTTTATTCTCTGTTGGGTGAGCCGGATTTGGCACCCTAGTTGTATTCAGAAATCTGCTTAATAATAAAACCCTCATATCTATTGCACCAGTTTTCCCACATTGGGTTTTTCTGGGGACGTTTAGTCCAAAAATATGTGTGTCCTTTGTGTGGTTGTCTCATTTATTTTTAAGTACTTGATCTGTATATTGGTATAGGCTGCAGTATATTTACATTAATATTTTCCGAATATTTCTGAAAATAATTTGTTAAATGAAGAACACAAGTAGGTAATGCAAATAAATTTACTACAGTAGGATTTTTGACTTGTTCGATTCAGAAATTTTCACATGGTATTAGAGGGGTAGTAGATCAAGGAGTACTGAAGCCATCAGCAAAAGGACAAAGGAAAATTTGTGCTGAAGACAGTTGTCCCAAGAGACAACGTAGTTTCTAGCCGAGAGAACAAAGGAGGGGTGACATGGTCACCAATGGAGGCTCACGTAGAGCCTGTGTCACCTTGATTCGGGTGACGTTGCTGCAGAGGGCAACACAGTGATTGTTGGGCCAGCGCAGAGATTGTTGAGTCTCGTTTTTTCGATTGTCGTGGCTAGAGGTGCATCACAAACTTCATCTGGAGTTGCTGGTGGGGTGTTGATTCTGTTGGTGCAGAACAGTAACTAGTGGGGTAGAAGCAAAGTAGAGGGAATCAGTTCCTCAGAATTTCTTTCCAAGAGATCTAGATCTAGTGCTGAGCAGCAACAAAGAGAGATCAGAGATGGGTGGTTCGACAGTGGTTCGCAGAAGGATTTTCGTGAAGGAAATCAAAATTCAGAGGGAGTTGGTTCCTTAGAGGATTTCTAGCACCAAAGAAATCCAGATCCGAGTTTTGCTGGGTCAGCAACGAAAGAGGGAGAAGAGAACCAGTTCGACATTCTTTTGAGCAGAGATGGAAATTAACGGACTAAGGGATCAAGAGTCAAGACAGGTTGGATGGAGCATCCAACTTCATCATCTAGAAGGCCAGGATCCTGGCAGTTTTGGATAAAAATTGCATAAAGGATTATGCCTTGAAGACAGTTTTTGTTCTGGTTGATGCTGATCCTCTCAAGAAGTACGAGGAGGCTCAGGAAAAAGCCAAGTGCATGATCTTGGACGGGGTCAAGGATCATGTGATCCCACATATGGCTGAGAAAGACACATCAAGGGAAATGTGGGAGGCCTTGACCACTTTGTATGAGGGAACTTTCATTCAACGGAAGATGTTGCTTGAGTGTCAGCTGAGATAGTTTTAGATGCAGAAGGGAGAAGAAATCAATCCCTTCCTTCTTAGGTTGCAAGGGATCCGTGACTAGCGAACTTCCGTAGGGGCTACACCAGATCTTGAATTTATGGTCAGGACTGCCCTGAATGCAGCCACTGAAGACTGGGAAACCTTTGTTCAAAGCATCTTGGGTAGGGCTTTTCTTCCCAGTTGTGAGGAAATGTGGGTAGCTCTTTGACAGGAAGAGATCAGACGGTTGACCAAGGCGAGAAGCAACAACAAAGGAATCAGAGTCAAGAAGGAGGAAGAGGAGGATGCTGCCCTCGCATCAGTGGCACAACAAAGGCAGAAAAAGAGGAAGAAAAATGACATATCCAAAGTCAGATGCTTCAGATGTGGAGAAATGGGTCATTTCACCACACAATGTCCTCGGATGAAGGGTAAGGAAGAGAAGTCTGACTCAAAGGCTGCTCCAACGAAAGCTGACAAAGAGGACGATGATGAGGATTGCACCATAAGTGCTCATGCACCTCTAGAAAAGAGGTGGGGTGATATTGAGTTGTAGTCGGGAGGACTACATGGGGGGTAGGATCATTGAGGTGCCCAAACTCTTGGATCACATACGGCTATGGCAGCCCTTAATGATAGTAGTAGATTGATGAGAGTTAGTTGGTGCGAGGGATGATGGAGCAACAGTGGCAGAAATAGAGTGCCAAAGTTTGATGTAACGCAGTAGAGTGTTGCAGCAGTGTAGCAGACACAGAGTAGATACAACAGCAGCACAGTAGCATCAGAGAGCCAGCACAGATTAGCAGCAAAGGTAGCTTCAGCATCACGGGGTATCTGGACTTACTATCATGTCAACTTTTGGGTGACTTTTCAATTGCTTACTTCTCAGCAACTAAGTTGTAGTGCAACAGTTAGCAGTGGCAGTGCTATGGGCAACATGATGCTGCATATTGAGAGGGAGTTGCAATAATGATAGTGGCAGTGTCATGGGCAGAAATACAGATTGCAACAACGCAGTGGATGAGGGGCAGTAGGCCAAGCATCAACAGCGCAGAGGACCGATGTCGTGGATCAGTGTGATACTTTTGCTGGGAAGTATTGCTAAAGCACATTCCTCGCTAAGAGGGAATGTTGATTTTTTGGGTAGCATTGGATATGCTCTAGCTCTGAAATTTTGTGGAGGGGCTAGAACACATGAGATCTCCAAGACCCAGAAATCGTTTGGTGAAATTCCACCCAGATTGTATTTTATTAAAATAATTAATAATTTTAATGGGGTTCCTATGTCTAAACCTAAGTTGCACGAAACGGGGAAACAGAAACGAGTTTCCGAAACAGGAAGCGATGCGAAACGCAACCTCCCCAAATTTGAGGAAACGGGGAAACGTGAATATATATATATATTATAATATATATGTAATATATATATTCATGTTATATTAAAATATTTAAAAATTATTATATATATGTGCAATCATAAAGCATTAATGATACATTATAAATTAGATAGGCTTTGCTTCTTAAAATAGAGTATGTTCACAAAAAAGAGTGTGTATATATCACATAACTATTTTGTACAAGAACGACATCTCCATGTTTCTATGGAACATTGAATTGAAGTTAACTTTGTAGCCATTTGGATAGTAAAGTTGATCTTGGGTTGACCATTGTTTGGAAATTTTGTCTTCTTGTACATATTCTGATCCATCTGCTTTGCAGTACGAGTATTTAGTAAACTCAGAGTTAGAGATCCTTCGTGCAACTGTTTTGTGATTTGTTCCATGAATGGGCAAGGGAAGTTTTTTGGTAGCTCTTATAAGGCTACCTTTGGCTACAAGAGGGATTCCCGCACCATAACATGTCCATCATCATTGCTCATTAGGATTAAACAAAGTAATTCTTATACCTGGCTTTCTTATAGAGTGATTGTAAACAACCATGTTTTGTTCATTAATGGAAAGAACTCTAAGTATCATTCAATCCTATGGTCCATACTAGGTTTTGGTCTGAGGAATAGAATTAGAATTCGTATTGACATGATGATAGATTCCTATACATTGTGCAATTATATCTAATTACATCCTTATCTATGAAACATACCCAACTGATGCATGGAAAAGGAAAAACATTGGTTGTACATGCACCCTGTTGGGAAATCTTGGCCTAGAACCCTATACTAAGCATTTGTATATTCATGTTTACAGCTGATAACAAATCTGGAAAATGTCACTGTCATTGGTTTGCAGACAGTTTAAGGTGCACAGCATAAACAGATATTGCAGAGAGTTTAAGGTGCACAGCAAGAACAGATATTAAATATGAACAAAATTACAAAAGGTCACTGCTTTGAAATTTTAGGACAGTTTTTAGTTACACATATTGTACACTAGATCAGTGTGATGGCTCAATAAAATTCAGTTCAACTTGTCTTTGGAGTCTTAAAATGAGGCAAGTGGTTAATTACAGAAATTTGTTTGCTCCTGTATCTTTTCCAGCCAGAATAATGCTGAATTCATGTATGGACAACCATTAGTGGGCTTCAAGCATGTCTTGGACTCACTGTAGTTTTGTGCACAAAAAAAAAAAAAAACACGATGAATTTTTGAAACGTGGTGTGACGGCGGTGAAACGCGTTTCCGGCCGTACCCACGTTTCCATTTTGGGAAACGTGGTGGTACGGTCGGAAACGCGTTTCACGGCCGTACCAAACGCGGAAACGCATTTCGTCCCAGTTTCCAGCCGGAAACGGGCCTCCCCCCCACGTTTCCTGCAACATAGGTCTAAACTTAAGAAAATTAAAATATTAATGAGTATTAATGAAAATATGGGTGAGAAGCTTCTAAGAGACGAGGATCAAGTCTAATTTAATCTTAGCCATTGATTAGAGACTTAATCTTGCTCGTTGATTTCTCAACAGGAAAAGTATAAATGGAGGCTTGGGTTCAATTGGAGGAGACACATAAAGAGATAGAGAAAATCGGTTTTCTAAAGTGAGAAGTTCTCAGGATGAAAATCGGTTGAGGAGATCTCTAGCAGAGGGGTAGTTCGGCAGAGGGACTTCAGTCCAAGGCTGAGAGTACATAGCAGAGAGGCAGAACAACACTAGGAGAGACATCACAACTCCAGAAAGGGTGACACAGAGGCTAAAGGAGTTGACACAGTCACTGAGAGGCAACGTTGGTGTTTCTGTGAGGCAGAGAGAGCAGCAGTTCAACAAATGATTTCTGAGCCGGGAAGGCTCACTGGGAGGGTGACGCAGCTCCTAGAGGAGGTGACGCAGTTCTAGTGCAGAGCTTGGAGCACCTATCACTGCCCAGCACTGGGGACAACACAATCACCTGTGGGGTTCGTTCATTCAGTTGTTGAATTCGCCAAAATATCTGTCTCTGGATAGAGGTACTTCTGTCGGGTTTATTCTCTGTTGGGTGAGCCAGATTTGGCACCCTAGTTGTATTCAGAAATCTGCTTAATAATAAAACCCTCATATCTGCTACACCGGTTTTCCCGCATTGGGTTTCTCTGGGGACATTTAGTCCAAAAATAAGTGTGTCCCTTGTGTGGTTGTCTCATTTATTTTTCAGTACTTGATCTGTATATTGGTGTACGTTGCAGTGTATTTACATTAATATTTTATGAATATTTCTGAAAATAACTTGTTAAACGAATAACACAAGTAGATAATGCAAATCAGTTTACTGCAGTAGGATTTCTGACTTGTTTGATTTAGAAATTTTCACATAGGGGATGCATTGGATCTTGCAGGATTGCAGATGGTCTCCATTATGGGTTTGGTCTCCCTATATAGGGTCCTAATCCTCTAGAGGGCTACATTGGCACATGTAGGGTGTGTGTTGAGAGCCATGGGCCTCCACAGCAGCAGATAACACTCCATGGATCCCCACAACCATTTAGAGATTGCTCGTGATTCACTTATTGGGCGAGGAATATGCAGATAACCCGTCATGCCCAGCTGGCCCCAGATTTGCACCATACACTTGGCAGATGATCCAAGACTTGTACAATGATGTGGCATCACCTACACCATCATCCTAGCCCTTGTAGGTGATCTATAGGCATATTTGATTTGTTTGGGGACCCATGAGGACACTTGTGTGACCCCACAATTCATTTGGAGCACCACAGGGTATTACAAGAGGCCAACCCCTTGTCCACTGCTTTTGAGGGTCCCACTGTTCATTAAGGCACCCATGGACCTCATTAGGCCTCTTAGAGGGCCCTATGACATGCATAGATTATTATTTGACCTCTTGAGAGACTTATTTTTTCATTTATGAGCTAGTTTGGTGGGCTTGTCACCAAAAGTGGGATTATTAGAACATTATTTTATTTTTGGGGCTTATGTAGGCCAAGGAGGCTAATTTGAACTCCTAATTTGTGTATAAATACAAATGAGATGAGCTCATTTGCTCATCATCACTTTGGATTGGATCTCTTCGCTCTCTTGAGAATTTCACATTTTTTCTAGAAGATGAATTGGAGCTTTATGGATGAATTTTGATGTGCGGATATTGGTCTATCTTATTTTGGAGCTTCTCTTTTGTCAATTGTGGATGGTTGGATATACTCTGTTACATGTAAGTACATGCTTTTAGTGTTATTGATTATTCCTTTTTTACTTCGTCATATACATTGCACTGAGATTTTCACTATTTCTAGGGCTAATTGTTGCATGCATTTACTGCTTAAAATTGTGAGATTTTGTCTCTATTATAGCATCTCCCGATGTATGGGCCATGTAATATGAACAAAATCTCCTAGGGGTAATTCCATCAAAGAATTTGACCTTGATAAACCATCTCCTTTGCACATCGAAGTATAAAAGCTACAAGATTGCTTCTCCTTGACCTAAAAGGCTAGCGAAGTGGTCTTGAGGCTTCCTTGACTGAGAACCAAGAATCCTAATCATATTTCATCATAGAATTCATTCTCCCAAGACTAAGGCACTGATCTACCAAGAGGTGGTCACCAAAAATCACATCCTTTCACCTTCTTTCAGGTCTAGCCAAGTTGGGGCACCTAGGGCATCAATTTCCTGACAAGCTAGCCCTCCAAAAAGTTTGATCTCCTAGGGTCTCCTGTCCTAGTGTTTCCTCAAGGTATCCTTCAATTTTGAAGCCATTCTGATAGTTGAGTTGGGAGAAAACCCAAGCCCTAACTCTGAGACCAAACTTTGCGTTAGCATCCCCAAGGCTAGTGCCTTGTTAGTATCCTATAGTCATAGTAGTCAGAAAATAACTTTTGTCTTTCAAATTATATGTCAAGTGTATAAAGGTTCACTATGATCTTGTGGAAGGTCATGCTTGAGTTCTTAGGTGGAATAATTTTGTTATTATTCATTGTAAATATGTCAAAATGTGTCAAGAGTTACAAAGGTCGTCCTTTTATCCCAAGGGGTCAAGTTAGCCAGGTTTAGAGGTTAAGTCTACATCAAAGCAATCATGAGATGGATTGGGCACAGATTTGGAGGTTGTGGTGAGTCATTTTGAATGTCATTTCAATGACAGGTTATGATTTCAGTGGGAAGATAACGCTCAAAAGGACAATCCTTTTCTTTTCCCTAGGCATTGTGTTTTCTAAGAGGTGCTGCACATTCATAATTTCCATTCCCAATCACAATTATTGTCATCATTTCCACTCTAGGCCATTCCATGTGATCATTTGAACTTGCGTCTTCATCCCATATCATTCAACTCTTCATAATTTGCATCGGAAAGCTCGGGTTGCTCGTTCCATTCGCTGGGAAAGGGAGGCGGGGGCGCTTCGAGTTCACACAGTGCTCAAATTCTCACATGTCGATGGTCAAAATTCCTTCACAGGTGCAAATATAGCTCTATATTTATCTTTCATTCTTGAAAGAACTCTAAAATTGCATGTATGAACTAGCAAAAAATCATAGAAAGTCTGCAAGAGAAAAAACTCATCTTCGTTGCGTTTTTGAGTGTGGGAATGAATGTTTGGTATTTTTTATGAAGAAAGGTTTGAAAGGGGCCTCCATCATGGCTAGCATTATGTTAGCATCATGAAAAGGATGTGTATCTTGTTCAAAGACATCATTGTTGATTAAAACCTATAGATGATAGGTGACACTGTGCTTTCTCACTGGCATTGCATTTTTTATGAAATTGAAATTTAGAGAGTTGGGGGATTTGTGAGATAAAAGAAAGCTTCTAAGGAGGAAGCTGATGTTGTTCAAGCCTTTTCACACTTGCTGAAGTCATCAAGCAACTCAGGGAGTGACCGAAGGTATCTCAACCATGGAGCGTTGCGTTTTCACACAATCACCATATTTTCACCATATCTCTTAGACCCTGTACCCATTTGCCCTGAAATTTGTACAGTAGATGTATGGGGGTGAGATGAATAAACTTAGTTAATTTCAGCCCAAAAGGCTTCACGGTTTTCGAGAAACAAGCTATTGTCACCTACAACAATTTTTGTATTTTCTCGAAATATGTGACTCATATTTGGCTCAAATTTGGTGTGGAGAAGCATTATGATGATGTTAACTTGATGTCCAAATTTCAGATCAATTTGATTCACCATTTAGGAAATATTGAAGACATATCAGTCGCGCTGCAAAAGTTGATAGTTTTGTTGTGAAAGTGGGGGATAGTCCAAAAGGAGGTCTGCAATAACTTTGAATCTTATCTAAGAGGTTTTTTACCATCACAAAGGTATTTGAAGAATACCCATTTTCTCCATCACAGAGGAAGGCTGCAAGCGTACAAAATATGGAGGGATACTTCAATTTGCTGTGAATCTGACTAATGCGCTGCAAGTCTAAACAATTAGCAACATTTCATTTCAAAATTCGAATTTTTGGCTTCTAGAAGTAGTTTAGATCATGTGGATAGGTGGCGTATTGTCCTAGGAGGTGTAGTTAATGTTTATTTGCAAATATTCCAAGTTGATGATGTAGTAGGAAAGTTATAATAAATAGGTCAAAGGTAGTTTCCTCGTACCTAGGAAAGTGGTTTTGTTTGCTATTTTCATGTAATTAGTTTTATCTATTAGGGGAATAGGTGGGTTTTGACCCTCTTAGACTTAGGAAGTGCATATTGTATATAATTCATGAATTTGAATGTAGAAAGAGTTGGTTGTTGGTTGGATTAGAGAAGAACATACTTTTTGTGGATTGTATTATTTGAAAACTTTTCCAGTGAATGAATGAAAGTTAGAAGGTGATTTGTAGGGATTCTTGTGTCAGAATCTTGGTGGTTTGTGCTTCTTTTGTCTTGTAAGTTGTCTCATGTGTTTACATCTCTTAAATGTGTATCTTCTTGCTTGAAAAACCAGATGTTTAATTCAAAATTCATCCTTCATGATGCTCTTATTTAGTTTTTCAAGTTATCAATGTTTTCATCCTAAAGCAACAATTTAGAATTCATCTATGGTATTGATGCTCTCTCTCTTCATCTATGGGAGTTCAAAATTCTGTTGAGGAATAGTCGGGATCAAGTGCCAGAGCCGGGGTGTGAGACCGGGAGGATAGAGGGCCAAAGGTTCTAGCCAACAGAGGATCAAAGGAGGTGCAGCACAGTCCCAGTAGCAATGACGCAGTAGTTGTGTGGGAGTGACACAGTACAACGTGGAGACTGCTAGAGGCAACGCAGAGGCTCACCTCCAACGTAGATCAATGTCAGGTTTTCCAGTGACAAGGTGAGATCATTTCACTATCTTTTTGTCCAGTTAGATCTCTGTATAGGATTTCCAGTTTGGGCATCCAAAGGATTGTACTAAAAAATTATTGCTTAATAATACAAACCTTCAGCTGCTGCACCGGTTTTCCCACATTGGGTTTTTCTGTGGACATTAGTCCAAAAATAACAATGTCACTTGTCTGTGTTATTTCTTTCTTGCTCAGATTCTTGTTTCTACATATTATTTTAAGTTGTGAAGATTGCAATTGTATTTACTTTGATATTTACAGTAGAACACTGTAAATTAATTACATGGATTAAATGTAGGAGAAGTAACATCAGTTTGCTGCATTAGTGATTCGGGGTTTCTCGAATTTTCACATCTCCAAGGCCAAAAGGGCTAGATTCTAACCTAGAAGTGGTTTGTGGTTACCTCTGTTATTTCTCTCCTCAGCCTAGGGAAATTTACGGAGTGATAACATGCCTCATAGGGTCAAATCAACACCTTCAAGTGAAATTCTTTCTTTGATCCTTTCCCACCTTGTCTAGTGTAAAAAAATCATTGATTGCTATACTCATTCCTCCTATCCTATACTGGGTCCACTTGGTCCCATGTGGTCCCGTTTCTTTGAAAAGACAATTCTTCAAGAACTATCTGGGATACCAATTTCAACAAGGATTTCAGGGATTGGGAAATTCCTTCACAAGTCATATCCCATAAACCTAACCCTTAAATCCTCCCTTCGTTTCCTTGGAAGACATTGTACCTTGCTTAGAAAGCAAGCAATATCTATCTTTCTAACTCTTCCGAGAAAGGGATTATTTGGGTCACTCCACATCCTTTCATTGATTTATCCTTCATCGTGACTCCATAATATACTGGGTCTCCTCCCTTCTATGAAATTCCGTAAATAGAAGGGAGCTTTAGCTGAGGTGACAATGGGCTAAGCCTCCATTTGTTACCCTTGGTCTAGAATTTTCCCTTTAAGGATCTGCCTTAGGTCCCCTACTAGTTTGAGCGATAACATTTTGCCGTCGTGGCTGACGAGGAAGTAGGTCTACCTCCCTAGTGAATCATTGAGGAATTGATTCATTGGAGACATTTATAAAATATTCCTCTGGTGACTCCATTCATTGTCTAATCCCCTAGTTTACTTGAAGGTGAAAACATTCCTCCTTTAACTAGGGTTGCTGCAAAAAGGGGAGAGCGAACTCCACTGCCTGTTGGAACTGCCCTTTCCCTGAATTTGAGAAGGTCAGTGATACATCTCCAAAGATGCCATCTAGTTCAAGCATTGACTCCAAAAAGGATCAACTCAAAATGACGAAAACTGAAAAACACTTGGTTAGTGTCTTTGCCCCTTTGAAGTTGAGTAATGATCCCAAGCCATTACCTGAAAAATATAACCAATGGTTGCCCAAATTCAAAGGGGATGCTACTTGGATTGCCCATGGTTTTATTGAAGAATTTTACTAGAAAATGTCCCCTAGAATGATATTTGATGAAGATAGGATCATGATGCCTTTTGCCTTGTCACTTGAGGGACAAGCAAGAGATCGGTACCTTATCCTTCCCCTTGGATGCATAAGAGACTCCGATGAATTTGAGGACCTATTCATGAAAATACAGTCATGCAATGCCCAAGGGACCTTCAACATTGAAAAATTCTACCAAATAACCAAGGGAAGGGAAGATGTGCGAGAGTTCATTCAAAAGTTTTACAGGTTAGTCAAAGATATACCTTATCATTTGAAGCCATCTCAAGCCAGCATCCTTGACAAATTCATAAAGGTAGTGGGTGGTCACCTCACCTATGTGTTGAGGGATAAGAAACCATCCACTTTGGTTGAGACTAAAGAAACAACAATGGAAGTTGAATAAAACATATGAATCTCAAAGGTTGATATCAATTATCACCCTAGAGCCAAAGTTGAAACCAAGAAGGAGAAGTCCAAAGTTCAACATGAAGAAACTCTCCTTTCCATTCTCAAAAGGATGGAAAGGTTCATCGAAGAAGCCAATGCACATGACAGGGTTATCATGAACAAAATCACTGCCTTAGAAAGGGCCCAAAAATCGAATTACATCCCTAAATGAAAGCCTTTTCTCAAAAAGAAAAGTGAAGAAGATAGGTCGAGCTCTTCTCAAATCCAAAACACATTGGCTCCAACTAATGTCGTTGAGCCAAACTCTTCATCGAAGGATGAAGAAAGTGTAGGAGACGGAAGTGAAGATGAACAAACTGATGAGCAAGCCAATCTTGTGGAATTTGATGTCTTCAACATTTCGCTGGGAGGGTCATACACACATCCTCCCATTAGTGAGGTCACCCATAAGGAGGGAAAGGAAGAATCCATTCTTAACTCCAATAGCCATGGAAGCTTCAAATGGGTCCAATATTCCCGAAAGGAAAAGAACAAAGACCCCTCACGTCCTAAGGAATCAGCTAAAGAAGACCCGTCACCTAAGCAAGCCCCTCCTAAAGAATCTATCCCCAAAATTCCTCCCAAGAAGGATCCCCCAACGAAAGCCAATTTAAAAAAGGATCCTCCTAGGAAAGAATATGTCAAGAAGAAGGAAAAGGGGAAGGAAATTAAACTTGACATTGACATAGGGGTTTTCGTATAAAAGGTCACTGTACCTGTTCCCCTAAAAGAGATTGCTAAGCTTCCCAAGCAGCAACAACAACTTAAGAATTCCCTAGGGATTCAAGAGGAAGAACTACTTGAAGAGTTGCAAAACATTCATATTCCTGACCAAAACCCTGGGCACGAACCTTTCTTGCTTACTTTGGCTATCAATGACCTCTTCTTATAGAATTGTATGTTAGACTTGGGTGCTTCCACTAATATCATGCCTTTGACTGTTATGAAGCAATTGGGTCTCAACATCACTCGGCCATATAAAAGGGTGTGTGATTTTAATTCCAAACATGTGGAAGTGGAAGGTATCATCAAAGACCCTAAGGCTTCGTTAGCTAGGAATCCCAATATATTCCTCCTCGTGGATCTTATTATTATTGATATTCATGATGTGTGGAGGATTTTGTTATCCCGGAAATGGGGAGCTACCATTGGGGGGCATGTTCAAATGGACCTATCATATGCAACCATCTCGCAATCCGATGGCACCCCTTTTATCCTTTATAGAGAACCTGCTTACTTACCACATGTGATCAAGCCTGGACCATACTATGAGACATGCGAGATTGACAAACCTTCCCATATTCTCCCTACCCAGGAAATCTAAATCCTCAAGCAACTAATCTCTCAAACAAGCAAAAGGTGGAAGCCTAAGAAAGAATATAAGGTCCAGGATTTGGTCTTGGTCGATAAACATCTCATACCTGTCATGATTCATGGAAAGGTTGGAGATGACTATTGCTACATTGCCAAACTTAACTATGAATTTTGGCCTGAGCCGATCAAATTAAGTCGTATCACCTCCTTCCTTGAGACTTGACATTGTATCATATGCATGGTAGAGTAGGGTGCATTGCATGCCGATTTCTGCATTAGAAATAACATCATATGAAATTTCTCATGGTAGATAGGTGCATATTTGCATATTTTATTTTCTATTGATTTTATGGCTTGACATATGGCATGTGCGATCATGAGATGTTGCGAAAGCATGCTGCCCCATGTTTTTCCATCTATTATATGTGCAGCCTGCAGGTGATAGGTCTACGGTAACCAAGAGATTGTTGAAGTTCTTGTGATCTCTCGTTCGAGTAGCTTCACCCACTTCTTCGAGAGATCACGTTTCAGTTGGAGCCAGAAGTTACCCACCATTTTTTGGATAATATCCCTAGGATAAATTCTTTTCTCCAAGATGGTCCTCAACTAGATGCCAACAACACCTTGCAGCCACTAGCTATCTCATTGTGCCATTTCTCCGCCACCTGAGCCAACCATGTGGTCCCTCGCTCATCTGCCATGATTATATGTTTGAAGGTGGGCCTCCCGAATCTAAAGGTATGCCTTGTCATTTGGAAATTGAGTATTGTAGTTTGCTTATCACGGACACTTCTGGGCATGGATTAATGGGGGGATTCGGCGGAAAGAATGGGCTAGATCTGTGCTTTTGTCCCCTAGACCCCTTTTAGGTCTTAACCTTGGATTCTAGTCCCGTGGGATCTCTTTTACTGACCATTTGGCTCTAGTGATGGTATTTCATGGGAAACCTTGATTTTGGTTGTGTGGTCTCAATCCCTTATCCACTTATATTACCCTCTTTCCATTCAATATTACCCCATTCATCATTTCTCCCAGCTGGATCCACATTCCTCCACTGGGTCCACATAGGGTTAGCATGCCCCTTCCCCTTGCCCACACCAATGGTCATGACCCGGAATGAAGCCTGGAGGTTGATGCAGCTAAAAATAAAGATAAAAGCATATATGGCCACATTCAACAGGAAAATGTACCACAAAATGCAAAAGATGGCCGGGACAAACACATTTAGCATGTGGGAAAAATCCAATACATGAGCTCTACCCCATCATCATGGCCATCACCCTGGTTCCTACAGATTCTATGAACCTCCTTCATCATATAGGAACCCGTGATTGTCCGAACCCATGGTGGGCAATGAACCACCCCATTAAAAGGGGGTATTCACTGCTATATCTTATACATCATGCTCTTACCCCTTGAGCCCCGAGCAGTTAATCAAAGAAAATCATAAAAAGGCAAAAGGCATATAAAAAATGGTGGAAAAATCAAGGTCGGGGCACCTCATGTACCATGATTACTCCCTCTTATACATGATAAACCCAAGTGTGGGCTTCCCTCTTTTTAGCTACCCTTGTACCCCAGTATGTGACCCATGGCTATTCCTTCTTATCCCCTACTTCATTCACCTATCTGTCACATGCCACCACCTTTTGAAGGATGTACCTTGAATATAATATTCCCTTTAGAAGTAGAAACCACCTAATAGGATTCTTGGTTAACCCCATTTGGAGTTTAGGAGATATTGGCACATTCTGAAGCCCATTATGGAAGAGAAGGCCATTATGAGTCCCCACCTGTGGTCCATGATTGGTAAGCTCATTTACTCGATTTCTTAAATGAATTTTTGTACTGGAAGGCTAAGGGACGCATTGGATCTTATGCAGGATTGCACATGGTCTCTATCATGGGTTTGGTCTCCCTATATGGGGTCCTAATCCTCTAGAGGGCCACATTGGCACATGTAGGGTGTGTGTTGAGAGCCATGGGCCTCCACAGCAGCAGAAAACACTCCATGGATCCCCACAACCATTCAAATATTGCTCGTGATTCACTTATTGGACGAGGAATATGCACCTGATCCATCATGCCCAGTTGGCCCCAGATTTGCACCATACGCTTGGCAGATGATCCAGGACTTGCACGATGATGTGGCATCACCTACACCATCATCCTAGTCCTTGCAGGTGATCTACAGACATCTTCGATTTGTTTGGGGACCCATGAGGACACTTGTGTTCCCCCACAGTTCATTTGGAGCACCACAGGTTATTACAAGGGGCCAACCCCTTGTCCATTGCTTTTGAGGGTCCCACTCTTCATTATGGCACCCATGGACCTCATTAGGCCTCTTAGAGGGCCCTACGACATGCATAGATTATTATTTGACCTCTTGAGAGGCTTATTCTTTCGTTTATGAGCTAGTTTGGTGGGCTTGTCACCAAAAGTTGGATTATTAGAACATTATTTTACTTTTGGGGCTTATGTAGGCCAAGGAGGCTAATTTGAACCCCTAATTTGTGTATAAATACACGTGATATGAGCTCATTTGCTCATCATTACTTTGTATTGGATCTCTTCTCTCTCTTGAGAATTTCACACTTTTTCTAGAGGATGAATTGGAGCTTTATGGATGAATTTTGATGTGTGGATATTGGTCTATCTTATCTTGGAGCTTCTCTTTTGTCAATTGTGGATGGTTGGATATATTTTGTTACAAGCAATTACATGCTTTAATGTTATTCTTGTTTTACTTTGTCATATACATTGGACTGGGATTTTCGCTATTTCTAGGGCTAATTGCTGCATGCATTTACTGTTTGAAATTGTGGAATTTTGTCTCTATTATAGCATTTCTCAATGTATGGGCCATGTAATTTGAACAAAATCTCCTAGGGGTAATTCCATCAAATAATTTGACCTTGATAAGCCATCTCCTTTGCACATCGAAGTATAAAAGCTGCAAGATTGCTTCTCCTTGACCTAGAAGGCTAGCGAAGTGGTCTTGAGGCCTCCTTGACTAAGAACCAAGAATCCTAATCATATTTCATCATCGAATTCATTCTCCCAAGACTAAGGCACTGATCTACCAAGAGGTGGTCACCAAAAATCACATCCTTTCACCTTCTTTCAGGTCTAGCCAAGTTGGGGCACCTAGGACATCAATTTTCTGACAAGCTAGCCCTCCAAAATGTTCGATCTCCTAGGATCTCCTGTGTTGGTGTTTCCTCAAGGTCTCCTCCAATTTTGAAGTCATTCTGATGGTGGAGTTGGGAGAAAAGCCAAGCCCTGGCTCCGGGAACAAACTTTGCCTTAGCATCCCCAAGGCTAGTGCCTCATAGGATCAAATTAACACCTTCAAGTGAAATTCTTTCTTTGATCCTTTCCCACCTTGTCTAGGGTAAGAACATCATTGATTGCTATACTCATTCCTCCTATTCTAGACAGGGTCCACTTGGTCCTGTGCGGTCCCGTTCCTTCGAAAAGACAATTCTTCAAGAACCATTCGGGATACCAATTTAGACAGGGATTTTAGGAATTGGGAAATTCCTTTAGAAGTCATATCCCATAAATCCAACCCTTAAATCCTCCCTTCCTTTCCCTCCTTGGCCTACATAAGCCTCAAAAATAAAATATACTAGAAAGGGGATTATTTGGGTCACTCCACATCCTTTCATTGACTTATCCTTCATCGATGACTCCATAATATACCAGATCTCCTCCCATCGATGAAAGTCCGTAAATAGAAGGGAGCCTTAGCTGAGGTGACAATGGGCTAAGCCTCCATTTGTTGCCCTTGGTCTAGCATTTTCCCTTTAGCGATCCCTCTTAGGTCCCCTGCTAGTTTGAGTGGTAACATGCCTCTACTCCCAAGGGATTATAGAGACAGATTGATGCACTGCGTAGTTTTTGTAACCTCTAAGTTCTAATAGCTAATGGACAACGTAGGTAAAACCAAGGTTTTGATCTTCAATGTGTTGAGGAGCTCTCTTGTAGACTTACATTTTTGTTATCAAGGGATAGAGATTGAGATCACCATAAGTTACACTTACTAGAGAGTACAGTTCACATGTGCTTTCTTTGTTTTGCGGTAGGACCCCCAACCTCTGCTCAATAAAGGGTATGGTTCCCTAGCCCTCATTGAGAGACAATACTTCCAGGAGAAATTTCAAGACATCTCGAGTAAACTCTATCCAATGGAAGCATTTATCAAACACAATTTTTTTTCGGTTTCGAGGCCTGGGGACTAAGCTTGTTACAGACAAACTAGACTAGGCTAGAGGGAGAGTACAAATCTCGCTTCTTAAGTGCATTATCAAATGCAAGAAGACAGTCTCATAACTGATAATCTAGATGGATTTTGGTGTCCCCCCTTTTCTTCTCAAGGTCATTTTCCATTTGGTTTCTTTCCTTCATAGAATCAGATCTCTTAGAGACTCTGCCACTAGGAGAGAGAGGTGTCCCTACTATGCACTTTTCTCGTTGGAGGCTCTTGCATTAGATCATCCCTCAAGTTGAGCACGAGGTTGGTTCTTAGAGGTGTCTCAACTTCTCCAGCCGATTACTATCTCCCAAAAGAACCTTACACCGTTTGTATTCTCCCTTGATGTGCTAAGACATCTCTTGTCATCTAGATGGGTACTAAATGAGGCTATTAGAGAAGATATCTACAGATTGTACATTCATGTCACTTGGACCTCACCTTCGACAAGCATAGACCCAAAGTTGTCCTTCTACCTAGAGCACCTTTTAGAGTTGTAGGATGGCATGATCATCCACCCCCATTATACATGTCAGCATTGGATACACTTGCTCATGATCCCTTTGAGACAGCTTCAAGTTAGCTATCATTAGCGCCAGTTAGAGACGGATCATCATATATCACAATTTGATAGGATCTACTAGGTGTGTCACCTTCAGAAGCCAAATATAGAGATGCACCTTATATTTCGGTGTTCCTTGTCCTATGAGATTAGAGGACGCTATCACTGCCTCTATAGGAATTCAAGATTCCCCCTCTACTTTCTTCCAGCACTAGCACCACAGATGCTTAGCCCTCTTCATCAGGGAGATCATTTTCCATAGGTCTCAACATTTGCATGCCATGCCCCACCTTAGGATGACTGAACCAATCACCTCATACTTCCCTATTGATCCGTAAGATCAGAGCAACAAATGACAAGTAGAATTCCAAAGTGAAATAGAAAACAAAATGGTGAGACACCGAGTTTCTCCTCAACCTCCCCCTCTAAGAGGATAATCGATATTATTGACACTGATTTGAGGGTACTACTTTGTGCATTGGACCACACTTTGACAATTTATTAGAGAGATCAACTCCAAACAAGTTCAAAGTGGAGCAACTTTGTTCCATCAAACTACTTCCCAAACCCAAAGGAGCAACCAAAAATCCATTAAGAGATTCCTTCTTCTAACCTTGGGTGCTAGAAGTATCTCTTGCTTGTACATCTCCCTGGGATTATATTATTGGACCCCCCAATGGTTCCATAGTACTTCAATAGCGACCGATTTCCCTATTCAAACCCATCGCTGTCAACTATCAAACTCGGGAATTCTTGACATCATTGACCTTATCGTCTGATCTCTCTCTTTTACTCTCTCTCTTGGTAGGCTCTTGAGTTGCCTAAAATCACTCAGTGTATTGTATCACTATACCTTTTCCATTGTCTTATACATTTGTTATGTTGTTTTACTTGTCTTATACATTTGTTATGATGTTTTACTTATGTACGTTTCTTTCTTTATATTATTTTTGAAATTTCTTGAAGTTGTGCTTCCACTCCCACATTGTGTTCATATTGCTTTTTGTTAAAATTGGCAACCAGGGAAAAACTTCATGTGGGTCATCTTATTCATGGCTGATAATATTTTTATTAAATTCCTCTCGTCGAGAGGTGTAGGATTGATATAAAGATCATCCGATTCCGATAAGTAT
>APFE030034347.1:160678-177403 GCA_000404065.3 Pinus taeda
TTTTTGTCGATCGTTTAATGTTCTATCTGCACTTTACTTTATATATATGTGATTGCTAATCTGTGGAATATAATAAGAAAAAGAAGTAAACTGTTACAAGCATAGAACATACCATAAATTAACATTTTTACTCCTCAGTCCCATTGATTTACTTTTGTGGTCATTCATCAAACATTAATATAATTATCTTATCTTATCTTTTCAAGCTTGGCATTACCATTGTGCTTGGCGTGACTCTTCTACAACTATATTGCAAATGTTCAAGGGTTTATTCAGCACTAGTTAGTGCTCTTTCCTTGATTGATCATGCTGGCTTTTTTGTGTTTTTAAACCTTACATAGGGAAGGAAACCATAACTGAAAGAGTTTTTGGGTTTTTTTCCCCTCAAACGTACCTATACTAGCACATTTTCCCTCTCTTAAGGTAAAAAATGCCCAATGGTTGTTATCTTTTCCATTTATTATAATTTTTAGGGTTTCCTATGTGCTGTTCTTTCAGTAAGTAGAATTTACAACAGAAGATGGTGCATTACCTACAGAGTTTTGGTGTTATATTTTGGTGACATGGTTTATTAGAGAAGGGTTTTCCATTTAGTGTTGTTTTGGCCCCCTTTTATGTGCTGATTGGGAGAATTTATGCACAGTTCTGAATTCCCAACATTAGGGATTTTCTTGCTGATTTATTAGACTTGTTTGCTACAGATACAAAAGATGTTTTGGCTGGTTGGAAGCACCTACAAGCTATTTTACTAGTTCTCTTTCCAACCATACTTTTCAAGGGTTCTTTTCACCACTCTTATGGATGTTTCAAGTTTTTTGTGTCCGTTCATGTTGGTATATTTTCGACCAACACTCTTTTTCAACCTCTAATCTGAACAGATTAAAGTTTTTGGAAAGAAATCTGAACGGTTTTTAGGATTCCTTCGTCAAAATTTCGAGAGTGAGGGCACTTAATTCAAAGAATTGCTATTGGCATAATTTTCTAGGTTATTCAGCTGATCTATGAGACTATTGGCTGGTATCATTTTTCCTTAGTGCTGTAAAACTAGTATTTTTGGATCATCCTGTATTAAGCAGTTTCAAACACTTCTTGGGCCGTGTTACCCACCCAAGTAGGTAACCCCTAGGAGAAAAATTTTCTCCTATTTGTTCAGCTTTCTAGCTAGTAGCCCTATGATGATCCATAAATAGCTATCCTCATATGACTTCCATCAATGCTCCATTTAGTGCTTTATTTCATCTGTCTTACTCACCAAATGAAGTGGCACATCTATTATAAGGTACATTAACCATTGTAATCAAGTGTTTTTATTTATTGTTTACGGGAATGCTAGTATGGATCACAAGTTAAATTGGATGTTAGACCACTTTTTGTTGTATTCTTGTTCCCATGCTTCTACTTGGTAGTTATCCCTAGCTCTTAGTTAAGTGTGACCTTCCTTGAGGCCTTTCTTTCCACTATTCATGAGGGGCACAAATGGGAGGCACTAATTGATGTTGCATGTCAATGGTAATCCATACTTTAACACTTTCCATTTGTCCCTTTATCCACATCCCATCTTTGAGTTGATTGTTATCTGTCATTGGTAGTGGTTCCTTCTTTTTCTCATTGTTGAGTAGGGGCCCAGAAAATTTTCCTTAAGAGGTTGACATAGCAAAAATAAAGGAAAGAGCATAAACCATAATGATAAAATGCAAAAAAATTGTTTGGATATAAGAAAGTACGTAGACAAAAGCTCTACCCTCCTCATTATCCCTTTAGCCAGTTCGTAGCTAATGCATGAGCAGTCAAAATGAAAGGAACTATGAATATCCCAATCCGTTGAACAATTAATTGCTTCATCTTTAAGGGGTCAATGATGCATAAATGGAAACTTGTAACCCAATCTACGCAAGAGAAAGAAGATCAATGAATAAAGGTGCACACAAAGGGTGGTAAAAATATTTCGAGGAAAGGGATAACTCAGGGCCCACAATTGCTTCATTTTCACATTATAACATTCAAGGATGATGGGATTTCATAGCTCATACAAAGACCGTGGCATCATCCATGAAGTAAACCCGTACCATATCACTAACCACTTACACCTACTTATTGATGGGTCGACCTAGGATTTGTTCCTCCCCTTAGGGTTGGAAGCACCTAATAGAGATCTTTGATAACACTTCCCTATCTAAGCATGGCAGCCTATTTACAAATCATAAGCTAGGAAAACATTTGAAGATGATGCTTGTGTGAAGTACTTTTGTGCATTTTGCATTAGATATGGCCCACTGTGATACTCTCATGGTTATTTTACCTATGATGATGATAGCACTTGATTTTGAGGTTACAATTTTCATCCCTTGAGGGATTGTTTGAGACTTCTCCAACAGTCCAAAGAGGACATCCAACCCCATTTGGTGACCATTTTGGGCACACAACTAGGACATTGACCACTTTATAAGGAGCATTGACCTTGGGATGTATCCAACATTGATAATGACCTTCTCTTCTCCCTCCAAAACTTGGAACATTACACATTGGAGCGAGGAGGTTTCCTAGAAGACTCATGTGCCCTAGATATTGTAGAAGACCCTTAGGCTAGCATTATACCTTATTAATGGATATTGCCCTATTTCTGAGTCAATTTCATGATGATGATGGCTTGAGATCTTTTTGGGATGGATGGTACACTTTTCTAGATGATGATGTCATGCCCTAGTCTTGTGACATCCCCCTCATATGGCTTGGAGTGATGACATGGCCTTGGTTGATGATAATGTATTAATGAGGGGTTTGCTTGATGATTGGACACTTGTTGATGAGGAGATGGCCTTTGAGTGAGGAGCACTCTTTTGACCATCCATGGCACATTTTGATGGAGATATTCACTTTTAGAGGATGATGTCACCGTTGGAGGACCTTTCACCCACCAAAAGTGGGTGACCCCATAGGAGAAATTTTTCTCCCGTCATCTCTTCTAGCCGGTGGCTAGCAGCCCCTGACAACCACTAATAGTCGATGATGATGTGTCATTCATATCTTTGCCACATGCATCAATCATATGTTTCCTTGCCCATTGGCAAGAGTGCACGTTGGAAGGTGGGCTTCCGATCAAAAGGTACTTCATTCATTTTGCAATTGGGTGCTTATGCTTGTTTGTATTTTGGGAATTTGGCATGGATCATGGGGTAACTTGGAAGGACGAGGGATTTTGACCGTCATCTTGTTCCCTCACCTTAAATGGGGGGTTAATCTTTCATCCTAGTCCAGTGGGACCACCCTTAATGGCTCAATGAGTATAGAAGGGGCACTACTTGGGAAATCCCGATTGAAATAGTGTAGTTCTATCTGTCCATATTCCATACTTACCACTTTCCATCTTACATTACAAGCCCAATATTCCACCTCCCTTCTTCAGGTTCAACTGACCATTAGTTCTCTGGGATGGGCACCATACATCCTCATACTTAGGTAGGGCCTGAAACTTCACCCTGGAAAGTTGATGCAACTAAAAGAAAAGGAAAATCAAATAATAACCATAAGTAAAAAATAAAAGAAGATCAAAATGCAAAAGATGGTTGGGACATACACAATGGCACGTGGGCAAAATCCTAGCATGAGCTCTACGTCACTCATTATGGTCATCATCTAGTTCCTGAGCACATGTTTCTCTTGATATTATGAGAAGGAACCCTTGCACGTCCTAACCCTTGGTGGGCAATGAGATGCCTCACTCTTAAGGGGGTAATCACTGCCATACATTGTACAAAGCAAGCTCTAACCCTTGAGCTATGTGTAATAATACCAATGTTGTGAACATCGGCATCGGGATAAAATCGACAAGGGTCTAGAAAACTAAAAAATCGTAAAAATTAGGAAAATATCAGTAAAAATCGGCAAACATCGGCTAGGCCAAAAAATTGTGATTTCAAGATAAAATTGGGATGTTATCGATATGTTCGCAACATTGAATAATACAAAGAAAAATCAAGAAAAAATAGAAGGTGCATAAGAAGGGTAGAAAAACGAAGGTTGAGTTGGTAATTCATGCATCCACGATTACTCCCTCCCCACATTTGTACACTCAAGATGAGGAGCCCATCATAGCTAGTCCATTTGACCGTGGCACTTGGCCATGATGTCTTCTCCCCTTCATTCCATCAATATTCACATGACACCTGTCAATTGAAGTGTGGACCAAGGACATGTCTAGAAACACCTAATAGGGTTGTCTTTTAACCACTCCTACCTAGGGAGGTAACACTATAATGAGTTGAAAGCCTTAAGTTTGGAAGGGAAGCCTTGTTTGAAGTGTCATATTGCCCATTACTTGAAATCTTGGTTCACTTAGATGCAAAAATGATTAAATGTACCTAATGATGTAGATGCTAGCATTGGATATTGTGTACAATTGTTAGGTGTTTTCATCATGGCTTGGGCAAATTAATTGGGCTCAAGTCCTGCAGAGGAGCATATTGACAATCACAAGTGAGGCGTTGAGAGCCATGGGTTTCTGAGTTGCAGCGAAGCATCACACATTGCCATGGGCACCTCCAACACCCACAACGTTCCAACACTTTGCCCTACATTGATGATTTTTATGGGATGATGCAGTTGGACTAGGCATCCCCCAAGTTGGCTTAGCACTTCATGAGGGTTGGTAGTTGTTCCAAGGCCCAGAGAAGGATGGTCTCACATTTTGAGACATGGGAGGGCTAGCACCATCTTGAGAGCCCTCAAAGTTGGAACAAAGGCAAGCATTTTGATCACCTGTAGACCCATGGGACCACTTTTGCGCCCCAAAATCAAAATTGGGGTCCATACAGCGAGTTTGACAGAGATCTAGGGGCTAACCCCTAGGATACGATTTTAGAGGGCGTCTACCCATATCATGGCACCCTAGACCCTCAATGCTTGCCCTAAACAATCCTACGCATGGATGACATCAACATATTCTATATTTCGGCTCGCACATGTGGGTTATATTGAGGTGATTTCATTAGCTACTAGGTTGGCTTGTGGCTTAGACATGGTGTAGCACATTATTTTATTATTTTAGGGGATACTATGCTAAAATTAGGATTTAACCTCCTCATATAAATAGAGGAGTCGTCATTTGTATCATTCATCATCACACACTTGGGATTTTCGGCCTCTCTAGTTGAATTCAACATTATTTCTTGTGGGGGTTTTGGGATCTATGAATGCATTTTGATATTTGGATTTGATTTGCTTATCTTTGGAGCTATTCTTTGGATCTATGGATGGAATCTTTGCATGTTATCTTGTAAGTATACCTAATTGTTAAATATTTATTTCTTCATGTCTAATGTATGGAATAATGTTGATTTTAGGTTATGCTAATTGTGCCCTAATTTGTTGAAGATATATTGAAGGCTACCTAGATGATCTATTGCATGCATTACTCATACATAACATGTGAACGTATTTCCTATTGGTGAACTCTTGGTAGCTCAACCATGAAAAATCCATTGTCCATTGCATAGGTAAATGATTGAGGTTTGTTGCTAGAGCATCAAATTTTTGGTCTCCTTGGAAACTTTTTGGCCGATTTATCACATCATAGACTCCATACTCCCAAGCGACAAGGGAATGGTCCATTTTGTTGGTGATCATACTTCACTTTTATCCATAAATTCCCTTTCTCCAATTTAGCCCCTTCAAGGCCAAGCTTGCTAACTAGGGCTTGGTGTGAATCCCTAGGCAAGGTGAGTTTTCGAGATTGGAGAGCCTAAACGTTAAGGGGATTGCATTTTCCACAAAATATATCCTTTTGGTGGGCATCCACTTCAATCTTGTCGATAAACTTCTTTGCCCTAGGTGTTTTCCCTAATTAGGAACCCTATCTTAGTCTTGCTTCAACTTAGGGGCTTCTTTGAAAGATTCATGAGCCTTGGACTTGTTAGTATACATTGTTGGAAACCTTTTCTACTAAGCCTTGACCTTTGGTTAATCCGACCCTCAACTTACCATCCAAGCCCTAAGTCTTGTACCTCATTATATAGGCCTTTATCAGGGAAGCGAATTGCCTCCTATTGGAGCTTTGAACCTAAATTGTGACTTTCTTGTAGATAGCCTCACCGTGTCACCTTATACCTCTAACTTAGAGGACCGATTAGGTGACCTTATATACCAAGACTCCTCCCATCGATGAAAATCCATAAAGAGCAAGGGGTTTTGGCTATGGTGACAGTGGGCCACTACCCCATTGTTGTCACTTGGTCTAGTGTTAGCCTTGTAGGGTACCCCTCTCTAAGGCTTGTTAGATTTTGCCGCAACAAGACCCTTTGCTCACACATGTTGGATAAAAGGAAGTCTTTTGTTATTTTTTATCATTGAGATAACTAAATTTTGGTTTGGCTTGTGATCTACTTAACATGTGATCACATAATTTATTACTTTTACGGATTTTAGTCAATTTTACTCCAAAATCGACTTGGTTTCCCCCATATAAATATAGGGAAGTCGATTTGGATAAGATCATTGCAACAAACATTCATTTACTTACTTGAGAGAGTGCACACTAGTTCTTTTTTCTCTTGGATGCAATGCAACATTGATGTAGTGAATTGGCTTAGGGAGGATATTGTGATTGGAGGGATTTTCTCTTGGATTAATGAAGTGATTCTATGGCGATTTTGTGCAACTTTATTGTATCTTATTCCATTTTGTATAAGTTGTAGAATTAGGGTTTCAATGAAATTTTCATCTTGTGTATTGGACCTTTTATGGCTCTAAATTATCTTGCACAAAACTTCAAGGAAACTAACATTTCGAGCTGTACCCGTACCCGAAACTTGGCCAAAACTAGGTCGAAACTCGACCATCATGTAATTTATCTATTGAGTTAATATAGACTTGTTTTTCCTTCTAAATTGTCATCTATGTGTCTTATTCCCTTTTCTGCAAGATAATGTGTTATTCACTTATTTATTTATATACATATTTTTTATATATACATATATGACATTTCGGCCAAAGTTTCCATTTTTGGGAGGTGACGTTTCTAAACATACCCGTTCTGGAAACTCTGAAACATTTTGGTGTTTCGTGCAACTTTGCTCTAACATTTCCTTTTGCAAATTTTTCACCCAGTTTCCATCAAAGAAGCTTACAATAACTTCCTTGCTCTTAAATCTCCATTTGATTAAAATTCACTAGGGTTTTGATGTAAAGATTTTCTATCTCAACTCACTCCAATCAAGTCTTCATCCATAGACCTCACCCTTTGACTCCATTAGCCCAAGGAATAAGAAAGCCACAAATCTATTTTGTTTATCAATCATTATTTAAAAAAAAAAATTAAACCTCAAATTTTATTTTATTTTTTATGTTTTCTAGGGTAAATTAGGACTCAATTACAGAAAAAATCTATATTTAATAGCATAAAATACATTGGACCTCATCGTCCTAGGGTTAGGCTTTGCATCTTCTAAATTGAAAAAGAAAAATATTATTTTTTATGCAATTTTCAGCCATCTTTTTAAGGATGACATCTAGGGTTTTGTAGTTTTTTTATGCATTTTCAGCCATTGAAAAATTGCTGCAACTTGTTTAATCAGATCAGTGGTTTTAAATTCATTAGTTCAACCTGTAAGCCATGCATTTATGAAATTGAACTTGTTTGCCCTTCTTAAGGAGGAAACTCCAGAACTTCATAGTCATATTATTTTGAGCAACACCAACAATTGCCTAAAACAAAGTATTTTCCTAAAATACATGCATACAAACAGAAATATCATTCCCTTCCAAGTTAATCCTTTATAATCCAGAGTGCAAGAGTGTTATTTAGGTATTAGGGAAGCTCCCTTCAAGTGATTTGCTTTCATTTGAGAAGTGTGGGAAGCGACATCCTAAGAGTGACAGGGGGTTGTCCTTCCAAGTTGCCATTGATTCATCTCCACCTTGCACATCTAGTGAGACAAATCAAGCGGTAACAATCTGGACACCTGTAAATACTTGCCATTGATGGAAAAAGTGGTCATCCATCAAACTGGGTAACATGTTGCTCATAATTGACTTATGAGTTTCTATTTATAGGTGTTGCACATATCGCGATAATATTGGAATTAAAGCGATATTATCGCCAAAACCACACTCGCCGATATTATCGCGATAATTTTCCTAGTGTAAATTATCACGATAATTTTGAAATTATTGCAAGCTGAAAGGAAATTATTGCCTGTTGCTAGAAAAGGATATATAAAGTTCCGGTTTGAGTTTTTTAGGGTCTTTTTCATCTTTTCTTGTGCTAAGAGTAAGCTCTGAGGGTTGTGTGAGTCTTGTGACCATTTTTCATCTAGCAAAGAAGGGGAAATCCATAGTTTTCTTTGCCATCAACTAGGCATTATTGGAGTGTGAGATTTACTCTAGTATACCATATCCATATTTCAATGTATGTAGAAAATAGAATTTCCTTCATTTTCTTTGTTTTCCAATATTAGTATATACTATAAATTTAGAGTCTGCCTCTTTTTCACCTTTTTTGAATTTCCACATTTGTTTTGTGTAGTAGGTCCAAAACTTAAAAATTTAATTAGAGCTCTACAAAATAGCAAAGCCATTGGACCAAATGTGGGAGTATGGTAAGCCATGTGAGGGTGATCATAGAACAAAGTTGAGTTGTCCTTATTGCAAAGAACTCAATTCTTGATAGTGCTAGAAAGAGATTAGAGGGAGGAACTAAAGAATTGCATGGGAACCACAAGCTTCTCAAGGGCGAGGGAAACCAAATCCTTGGCCACACCGTCTTAGTGCACTATTATGATCAAATTATCGCTATAATATCTAAATGCCACATGATGATCATCTCATGAGATACATTTATTTTTTTATTAATGTAATTTTTTATTAACTATTAACTATTAACTTGTTAGAACTTATGACTAAGGACAAATAGCATATTTTAGTATCTACTATCAATGATTGATGTACCGCTTAACATCTTATACATTTTATATTGTAGTTTCATTTTCATATTTGTGTGGCAATGTGTTTGTTTGATGTTGATGTTGCTTTAAAACTTACAAGGATAAAAATTTGAAAAAAAATTATTATTTTGTATATTTTTTAGGTTTCCTGATAATTTTGATATTTTCCCTGATATTGTCAATAATTTAAATTGTGAACCCCAACAATAAATATCGAATAACAATAAATGTAACTTCACTATTTATAAGCGTACAATAGCACTAATATAACATTAAGTGCTATAATCAGAGACAAAATTACTTGAGAAAAGTAACTTGTGAGTTTCTATTTTAGAAGTGTACAATTGCAGTAATATAAGAATAAGTACAATATTTAAAGCATTAAGGCTATAAAATTCCACCACCTATGGCCATTATCAGAGCAAGTTGTCTGTAAAGTCTGCTATTACATTATCATTTTGCCATCCAACAGTGATATATATATTATATATATGTGTGTGTGGACTATTAAGTAGAATATCAAACTGCACAAAAGCCAGCTTGATAATAATCTGTTCTATTTTTTGTGTTTTGTTTATCACTTTTAGGATCGTCATTAAAGTATGTTCTCTTTCCCCTTTTACAGAAGCTTTATATCATTGGCGGAAATATTGGTCAGGGTGAACCATCAGATGGAAACGTCTTTACTGTCCATGCGAGCAGAAAATCAGAATTTAATATGTATCTGGATCCCTTGGCAGCAAAGCAGGTTTTAGCATCAAAGCTGAACATAACAATGATTCCTCTTAATATCCTCCGCAAAGGTTCATCTTTTACAAGGCTTCTAAGGGAGATGGCACTAAAAAAGGACACCCCAGAAGCAATATTTGTGCACCGGTTACTATCAAGAATGTTCCAACTGCATCGCAGCCACCATGCCTATGCCCACATCGTATGTGCTGTAGTTCGTTTGACATTACATATGTGCATGTTTGGATTCAAAAGAAACAACACTAAAAGCAGATAATTTTTCTGAAAAATGCGTCAAAACTAATAGATCTTGATGTTGGCATTTCAGGGTATGTTTTTGGGAGAGGTGGTGGGTGCAGCCATCATGGCAGATCAACCACAACTAAAAGTGGTCACCCAGATTAGGCCTGTCAGAGTTTTGGCAAATAGAGAAATGGGCTCTGATGGATGGACAATTGTTGACCATAAAAATGGCAATCCCATCAACCTGGTAGAAGATATTGATTCATTTGCCTACTACAGCCATCTTTCTACTGTATTAAATGAAAAGAATCAATCTGCTATAATTGCTAGTTTCTCTGCCCAGAAGAAGTTATGGAGCACACCACCCCCACAAATTGGGCTTCCAACCTTATGAAACAGCTCCAAATCAATTTACACAAATGCAACATTCTTCAATATCTTTCATGGATAGGTTGATCTTATTCAGCCAATTCGATTCAATTTTCATGTACTGTTGAAGCTATAGGCATTCAATTCAATAAATCCAAAACAGTTAATTTCATTCTATAAGAATAATCTGAAATAACAAAGGTTACTTTTCTCCAATTGGCCTTTTTGCTGTGAAATAACAAAGGTTACTGTTCTTGAATTAGAAATTGTACGGTGAAGTTAAATTTTGATTATCAGAAAATTATAGATTGTAGGGCTTTACAAGCCTTCTGCCTTATATAACAAACTACGTACTGTCTTAATGAGACTTATCAGATCAACGTGGGAAAATGCCTTTGGGCTCATGATTAGATTTTCATAGCTGCTGCAGAAATCAGCTTACCTCCCATTCATTGGGCCCCCTCTTCATGCGGGATTACCGGTTCCCATTGTATTCAAAAAAATGATAACTCTCATTGTTTCTCTTCATGCAGGGTTACCGGTTCCCATTGTATTAAAAAAATGACTCTCATCGTTCCCGCTAAAGATGGGCACAAGGCTTAGTGAGATACACTTTCTATCCAAGAGCATTGCTTATTGCACTTTTTCCCTGAATTAGAAATACTGTGGAGTAATCTTGGTGAGGTTGATAAATCCAATATTCTGTTTGCTACTATAATTCCAAGAGTATATCCAAGAAGCACTCAGATATACTAATAACTTATGAATTAGCAAGAGCAGAGAGGTCATGTGGGTGGGGTATCTACTATTCTAACCTTATCACAACAGGGCAAATATGTCCCTTGGAATTGAACCATGGGAGACCATTTTTCGACCTTTATCAAAATGGTTTAAATATGTCCCTTGGCACTGAACCCCAAGAGTACCTACTCTTCGAGTCTTATTACAATTGGCCAAACCTGTCCATTGGAATTGAACGCAAGTGAATGGAAAAACAAATCGTGCTTTCAATCACTTGAGCTACAAACCCAAGACAAAACGATCATCCTTAGTCCTTTTGTAAACATGGCCTAGGTATTCTAAAGTATTCTAATAGTAGTCGCATTTCCAAAGCACGGCCATGTGAAAGCTATGTTGCTAACATAACAAAATTGATTGATGGCTTACTCTCTACCCATTTAAAAAAATAATAATAAAATAACTAGCAATTGCATTGAGAGGTGCAAAGGAATGTCGATAGGAGTTGGGGAATGTGGAAGGCAATAAACAAGTGAAATATATTGACAATGAAATACAATTGAAATTTGAGTTTCTATATTTGCTAAGGAATGTATTAGGGGGTTAAATTTAAGAAGAAAGTTAGACTAACTTAAATGTCCCAAAACAATGGAAATCCTTGCAGCCACAAGGCACATGCTAGAAGAGTTCAATTTATTTGGATTTTTTAAAAATGACATGAAATTAATTCTGGGAAAAACAAAACACATAACAGAACAACTGCACCTTCTAGCTAGGTATTCCCTCTTAAGGGTTTCTTGGGAATTTGTTTTGTTTATTGTGGATGGTGTGTGTGTTGATCTCTGGTAGCATCGGATGTGCTCTAAGTCTCAAATTTTGTAGGGAGACTTAGGCACATGTATTCCAAAGAACCCAGAAAGCGTTTCGGGAAATTCCACCCAGAAACAGTTTTATTAAAATAATTAATTATTTTTAATGGAACCCTAAGTCTAAACTTAAGAAAAAAAAATAATTAAAGGGTATTAATCTAATTGTGGGTGTAACTTCTAGAAGAAGATGAGGATCAAGTAGAAATGATCTTAGCCATTGATTAGATTCTAATCTGGGTTGTTGAATGTTAATGAGGAGATTATTTAAGGGGGCTTGAAGGTCACTTGGAAAGACACACAGAGTGAGTTCAGAAGTTCAATTTTATGAAGCAAAGCAGCTGCCGGGAGAATTTCGATGTTGAGCTTGTGCAGAGAGGGGCAGAGGAAGTTTGGATGGAGGATCTTCTCCGGAGCCAGGAATACTCAGCAGAAAGGCAAGGAGACACACGGAGGAGGCAGCGCAGATGGTAGAGAGGGTGATGCAGAGCCAAGGAAGACTCATGCAAGCCCCACACAAAGCAGTGCAGCAACTTCCAATGCAAAGGTCCAAATTTGTTGGAGGAGATGACGTTTCTGAGCTGGGAGGGCTGGAAAAGGCTCCTAAAGGCAGATTGATTCTCAGTTGGGCTGACGCAGTGACTTAGAAGTTGACGTAGGGCCCACACAGGGGCAGCACAAAAGTAGTTGGGGAACTCATAGTTAAGTTGTCGGATTAGCCAGGATCAATAATGTTGAGTGGGGTAATCTCACCAGTCTTTCTTGACAAGTGATTTTCTTTGTAACTGGATTGCCAAGAGGCCATCCAGAGTTGTATTCAGAATACTTTTGCATAATAATAAAAACCCTCATATTCATTGCACCGGTTTTCCTACATTGGGTTGTTCTCGGGACATTTGTCAGAAAAATACTGTCACTTGTGTGTATCTTTCTCTATTATTAATTAATTAGTGTAGGCTGCAGTGTATTAGCTTCGATATTTGTTGTAGGAAACAATAAATAATTTGTTTCAAATATTAACAAATAGGAGAAGTCTAATCTGTTGATGTAGTAGGGTTTCCAGTTCACAGAATTTTCACATGATATCAGAGTCGTGCAGGTGTAGCAAGAAGAACAGTGCCAGAGAACCCAACGCTAAGCAAAAAGAGGGAGATCGAAAAAGCTACAGTAGGCAGCAGTTCGAAACCCCAAAGGGTTTGCATAGTCCTAGCTAGAGGGCTAAATTTTGAGGCAATCTCTCTTTCAGTGAGTCGGTAGAGAGAAGGGCTACCAAATCGAGATCTTTTCATGGCAGAGGGAGCAACGTTGAAGCCTCAACGTGAGGAGAAGTTGGTGGGACATAGTCTTTTCTACAGGTCGTTTTGCTGGGCAAAAAGACGTCAGAAGAGAAGGAAGAAGCACAATTGAGGGAATTTCTTCCTCAGAGGACTTCTAGCTAGGGACTTTGAATTCTCACTTGCTGAGCAGCAGTGGAGAGGGGCAGGTCTACAAGCTCCAGCAGGGAGTGCATAGACTAGTCTAGTGTTGTGCAGATGAGAGAGGAGGTCATTCGACAGTTCTTATGGCATAAATGGTGACCAGTGGCTTGAGAGATCAAGATAGGTTGGACGAAGCATCCAACTATGTCATCTAGAAGGCTAGAATGTCATTTCTTCTATATGAGCATGCTCTCAAGATATATGTCGACAACGTGGTGGTTGTGCTTGCAGATGCAGATCTATTTAAGAAATACAAGGCCAAAATGGTGAAGGCAAAGAGAATGATCCTCGATGGAGTGAAGGATCATGTTATCTGCCACATCACTCGCAGAGGGACTGCTAAGGAGATGTGGGATGTGTTGCCTACGTTGTATCAGGGATATTTGGAGCAGCGGAAGATGTACCTTGAGCAGAAATTGAGATCTACTCAAATGCAAAATGGGGAGCGAGTGGATATGTTCCTCACGAAGCTTCAGGAGACCTGAGATGAGTTATCAGTTATGGGGTCTACAAGATTCCTAGTTAGTTAGACTGGCCCTAAATTATGTCTCAGATGAGTGGCAAGTCTTTGTCCAAAGTATCCTGGGCAGGGTGATTTTTGCCAAATTGGGACAAGATGTGGGCAGCTCTCAAGCAAGAGGAGTTGAGGAGAGACTTTGTCAAGTGTAAACTTGACGGAAGTAGCAGCAGTGGGTCGAATTCCAAGGAGGAGGAGAATGCAACCCTTACATCTAAGGGCCAGTAGGAGCAGCGGAGGCGGAAGCAGGATGTCTCAAAGATAAAGTGCTTCGGGTGTGGTGAGATGGGTCACTACGCTACACAATTTCCTCTCAAGAAGAAGGACAAAGATGAGAAGCATGATCCGAAGGTTGCGCTTGCGAAGATCGAGGAGGAGTTCGCCATGATAGACAAGATACCTCTGGGAGGGAGGTGTGTTGATTTGGAGATGTAGTTCGAAGGAGCTACAGATGGGTAGGATCCTTAAGGAGCCCACCTCTTGGATCATTACCTTGCTACAGGAGCGCAGTTTTGTGGTAGCAAGATGGACTAGTGTCGGATGGTGCTGAGGAGTGTCAGAGAGACAGTTGTAGTGGCTAGGAGCGCTAGAGGATGAACAGCGCAGAGCATAGTTAGTAGCAGTGTAGATGGCACAGAGCAAAGGCGAGCAGCAATGTAGAAGATTCAGAGGGTCAGCGTAGAGACTAGTAGCAGTTAGGCTCCAACATTCATATGGTATCATACTGAACACAGTTAGTTCAGTAATTTGGGATGTTTTTCCATTGCTGATGCAGTAGCAACCGTAGTTTGCAGTGCAAAGCCAATTGGTAGTGGTAGTGTTAACAATAGCATGGATGCAGAAATTCAGAGGGAGTTGCAGTACGGATGCAGTGTTGACAGTGATAGGATTAGCAATAGTATAGATGTAGCATTTGCGCAGTAGTTGGTGGACAACATGTCAGACATCAGCAATGCAGAGTGAGATGTTATAGAACAGAGTGATGCTTCAATAGGTTGCATTGCTAGAGCACATTCCTCGCTGAGAGGGAGTATTGATTTTTGGTAGCATCAGATGTGCTCTAAGTCTCAAATTTTGCAGGGAGGTTTAGGCACATGTATTCCAAAGAACCCAGAAAGAGTTTTGGGAAATTCCACCCAGAAACAGTTTTATTAAAATATTTAATTATTTTTAATGGAACCCTAAGTCTAAACTTAGGAAAATAAAATAATTAAAGGGTATTAATCTAACTGTGGGTGTAACTTCTAGAAGGAGACAAGGATCAAGCAAAAATGATCTTAGTTGATTAGCTTCTAATTTGGGCCGTTGAATGTCAACAAGGAGATTATTTAAGGAGGCTTGAAGGTCACTTGGATAGACACAGAGTGAGTTCAGAAGTTTGATTTTCTGAAGCAGACCAGTTGCCGGGAGAATTTCAATAGTGAGCTTGTGCAGAGAGGGGCAGAGGAAGTTTGGCTGGAGGATCTTCTCCGGAGCCAAGAATACTCAGGAGAGAGGCAGAGAGACACACAGAGGAGGCATCACATAGGGCAGAGAGGGTGACACAGAGCTAGGAAGGGCTCACGTAGGCCTCATGTAGAGCGGCACAACAACTTCCAAAGTAGAGGTCCAAATTTGCTGAAGGAGCTAATGTTTCTGAGTCGGGAGGATTGGAAAAGGGTCCTGAAGGAATACCAATTCTTAGTTGGGCTGACGTAGTGACTTAGACGCTGACGCAGGGCCCACGCAAGGGAAACGCAGAAGTAGTCGGGGAACTCGTAGTTCAATTGTTGAATCAGTTAGGATCAACAATGTTGAGTGAGGTAATCTCACCAGTCTTTCTTGCCAAGTGATTTTCTCTGTAACTAGATTGCTGAGAGGGCATCTAGAGTTGTATTCAGAATACTTTTGCATAATAATAAAAACCCTCAGATTTGTTCCACCAGTTTTCCCGCATTAGGTTTTTTTAGGGACATTTGTCCAAAAAATACTGTGTCACTTGTGTGTATCTTTATCTATTGTTTTGTTCTTGTTTTGGGCAAATTAATTAATTGGTGTAGGTTGCAGTGTATTAGCTTCGATATTTGTTGAAGGAAACAAAAAATAATTTGTTTCAAAAATTAACAAATAGGAGAGTTTAATCAGTTGTTGCAGTAGGGATTTTGGTTCACGAAATTTTCAGTTTGTATTTTTTTCTATTTTCTATTTTTCTCAATTACTTGAGTAGAAAATCAACTAACTAAAGAATCCGAAATAGGAAAAATTAACAATAAATATTTCAATGTTTTTATTTATTTATTTATTTTGTTTTTATTTTGTTTATTTTGTTTTTGTTATCAGATTTGACAAACAAATCCAATGGAATATCTACATCAATTTATAGATCATATTCAATATTGTTCATGCAAAGGCTCAAACAAAAAGGTTGAGTTTGTAGCTTTATAGATCTTTCTTCATTTGCAAGAAAGTAGGGAGTATTCAGATTAGTGGTCATGGATGAATCTAAATACACTTTGGACATGCAAAAATATTGTGTTGGATAATGTATGTCTTGTCCCCATTCTTTAGAAAATTCAAAATATTCTTATATCTTTTTCAATGGTATTCTTTCGAGCATAACAACAAAGGTTGAATCAAAAGGTAGATAAATTATTAGATGAAGCTTTGGAATTATAACCTAGCCTGTATGGTTTCTACGAGTATTGAGAAAGCTAGGAACTCATCATTTTATGTATCTCTTTGATGTGCAAATGTTTCTGAGATGTTTTTTAAAATAAGTTGTTAAGCGTCAACTTTTGTTATCATTATGGAAATGTGTTTTGATTTGCTAATAAAAATGGTGAATTTAATTTCATAATTATAGTGGTTAT
>APFE030034347.1:180821-192429 GCA_000404065.3 Pinus taeda
TCATGGTATTTCATGGCACACGAGGAAACATGGTAAGTGATTCTATGTTGCCTCTCTCCTTGAAAGTTTTGAAGAGGAAAATGAATGAAGACATAGAAGAAAAATATTACAATGAATTTGACAGTAACAAAGCAGACAAATTGTTGTCAATGTTTAATCAGAAGAGCATTTTCGTCAATGGTTTTGATGATGTGGGGGCTTCAATCACAATCACTGTGGATGAGAGAGATCATGTGGCGTGAGGATTTGCATGAGCTTCAAGGAATGGTACAGATAGAAATGTAAGGTTCCTTTGTCTGGTTATTCCAATAGGTTTTATCATGTACACCTACCCTCATGATTTCTACAATTTTTTTACTAGCTAATTTTATAGTATATTCAATGGGAAATGATCTTGTTGTGGCTGCCAATTTGCCTCTTGAATCAACCACTTCCAAAAAGAAAAATCGGCACAGGTTCATAGAAGAAAACTTGTTATGGATTGAGTCTTCAAATGAATCTCCTCGTTATGTAGTGTTCAACATTGACATGCCAAACTCATTAAATGATGGATTAAATGGGAGTGGTCATATAAATCTAGCAACTGGATCAGTTGATGGATATTCATATGAATATGAAGGAACTTCTCACAAAAATAATATTATGATTATGGGAGATAATTTGGCAAATGCGCCAATATCTTCTTTGCAAAATCTAGTCTCAAGCAAAGAAGGTATGGCTAGAAACATGGGAATTTATATTGAGGAAGTTGAATAGGAAAATGAGAGCCATGCGAACTAGATTGGAAGTAACATCTTGTCATGGCAATCTTTACTAAAGGAGTTTGAGTCCAACTCAATGGGAGACACTGATCTTGACCCTAGAACCATGAAGAGCTTAGCTGCATCGGTTATTGTTAAGATTGAGCAAAATAAATATATTTTATATGACAGGATTGAGCTCCTTTGCCAGAGCGCTATCAACACAGATCCTAATAATGCTCTTTTGCTATGAAATTATGCTTGGTTCCTCCATCTCATCTGACATGATCATGACAGGTGTTTTCCTGTTGCTCATCCTTATCCCAAGCCTATTAATAAGTGTCTTTGCATGTCATCTCCATTTTTTCCTTATGATCATCTTGAATTGGTTTATAGATTTTTTTGCATTTGTGATTTGAAATATTGTAAATGCTTACAATGTAATGTGGATATTTAAATTTTTTTTCCACAAAGCAAACTCACAAATGTTGTATAAAGAGAAATGCCACTGAGTGACACACAACTAGATTTTTTTATCTTTTCAATGATTTAATAGATTCAAAGCTAATATGAATTTATGTTAATTTAATGAAAGGATGAAAAAATATTTTAAGTTTCTTACTTATGCAAAGCACCCTTTTCTAAAAATTTGCAGAAATTTATCCTCCTATGTTCATTGAAGGCCATTTTATACCTTTTGCAACCGTGTTACGAAGCACTAACCATGATGCTTCTATTTATCGTCCCAATATGTGTCCTCTAATATAACAATAGTATGCAAAAGATTTAGTAAGTCATCTAAAATGGATAATGCTATCTATGCTACTTTTGTTTACAAGTAGTATATATTGATTATTTGAACATAACCTATAGTGCAGGTGGGGGAGATCGTTGTTTATTTAGTCTTTGACTTGTGTTATATATATATATGGGCAAAGTGTTTGATCCATGTGAGTTAGGTCTCCTCCATGAGTTGAGTGATGCGAGGACCGAGAACGTGACTTATTCATTTTGGAACTGGCAGGGACAGGGCAACAGACATAGCTGGAAGATCATTGCCTCGTCAATATCTTCTAGGAGTTGGAGGTGGAGTCCAAGAGATTTTCCAGAGAGTAAACGACACTCTATAAACAATAGCGCCCTTGCTTCCACCTGAGACTTTCCAACATTGGCCGTGTAGAATCACTTCCGCGCTCGAAATAGGAGTAACTATGAAACCAGACGAGTGCTTGGATTGGCCCGACACGCAGGTGGAGAAATTTGTTCTTTACATTTCTTCTGAATTCCATTTTGAGCTTCCACCTGAGGCTTTCCAACGCTGGCCATGTAGAATTACTCCCCAGCTCGAAATAGGAGTAAATATGAAATCAGACGAGTGCTTGGATTGGCTCGACATGAAGGTGGAGGAATTTGTTATTTACATTTCTTTTGAATTCCATTTTGAGCGCTCAGCCTGAGTAATTGGCCATGGGTTTAGAGCCCAATGGTGTGAATTTCATTTGGGTTCTGTGAACAATCAACATTTCATGTTAGGTAAGTATGCTAAGCGACTTAGCCGAACTTTTTCCATGTGTTAGATTGCGATTTGACTGAGTACGACGAAAATGAAGGCTTCAAATTGGCTGGGGTGAGCAGTATTTTAGCACCCTATCTCTGCAAAGAAAACGCCTATCGCGGTAATTAATTTTAAATAAATATTTAATGGATCTAAATTAAATTTTAGAATAAAAACTATTTTAATTAATTAAATGTTTATTTACTTTTTCAAATTTAAATTTGAAAATTTAAAAGAAAAAAAGTGATCAGTCAATTCCATTTATGAATAACAATAGCCACAACCCCACTTTCCCACTTCCTTAAACCATGGTAAAGGATATTCCTCATACGACCTTATAACAAAAAAAAAATTAAATAAGAACAATTCTAAATATTATGAATCACAAAAGGCCTACATTTCAATTTATTTTTTTGTAAATTAATAATTTATTCATTGGTAAAACGAATATATTATATATATATAGTTTTAACTAAAATGATTAATCATGAAAAACAAATATGTGAACATATTTTTAAGAAGAGATTTGATTTAGGATACAAATAAAATAAAATTCTCTCTCTGAAGTACATAACACTCTCTACATTTATATTATATCCCAAAATCAAATATATTTAAGCAAATACATTTATTATGAAGATTTAAATAATTTTAAATTTAACTTTGTAAATAAAATTAAAAATTAAATATTTAATTTAAATTTAATATATGATAATCATTATTATTAAAATTAATTTCAATTCTATGGGCATGTGGTTTTTTGTCTACAACCTTCCCGCTCTAAAAAAAATTGAATTTTTGAAACCCTAAGCCTATAGTGTGTTTGTCGATGACCATCTCGTTGATATTTCATGTTGGGGTGGAGGGGCGGGGGCACTGCCCCTTTTTCCAATGAAGAGGAAGCATTTTGTGCTTTAATCATGAATCTCAAGCCCAACCAAGGCCTAAGGAAGCACAACAAAAATTTGTTAAAAATACCTCCAATATTCCAATTGTCACTCTTCCCCAGTGCTTTTGAAGAACCTCTCTAATTTTCACTGAAAAATGTTAGTTGGAAAATTCATGGGCATGTGGCCCTCTCCAAAATCAGTGGAGCAGTGGGTTGAAAAAACTTGGAAGCAAATGATGAAAGGAAATCTGGTCATCTATGCAGTGGGTAAGGGATTCTTCGCCCTTCTTTTCAAGTTTAAGGAAGACCGAGACATAGTATTTCGTAATGACGTACATTTCTTTGGTTCCATAGGCATGTACTTAAATTCCTGGTCTCTCGACTTCAATATTGATGAGATGTTCCTAAGGTTGTCCCTGTGTGGATCAAACTCCCACGCCTACCTCTCTCTTGCTGGAGTGACGAATGTCTAAAATCCATTGGGAATGGTGTTGGTCATTATCTTGATAAGGTGAAACCTAAAGGACAACAATTCTCATGTGCAAAGATTTATGTTGAAGTTGACTTAGAGCAGGGATTGTCCTCATAGATCATCCTCATGCAGGGAGCATGGAGGTTCGTCTAGTATTTAGAATACAAGAAACTCTCGTTTAAATGAAAAATCTACTAGGACTACAAGCACTTTTCTTAGGATTGCAAGAAGAACAAGGTTCAAAACAGAGTGGGCTCTGCTACCTCACAAGAGGAGAAATGGCATAATCAGATAAGAGGTGTAAATAACTTGGTAAACAAGGCCCAAAAAACGTCAATGCTTCAAAGTAGAATATAACTTCCTCTTCAACGAATCTCTTTGACATTTTATCCCATGGTGAGCCTGAAGCTATGGTTTCAATAGAAGAAAACGAAGAAAATGTCACAGATTAGGAACTAAAGGAAGACCACAAAATAGACATGCAAGTTCTCGATCTTGTCCTAGACATCCTAGTCCAAGATCCTCCTCATCATATGTCATCGGTCCTCTCTAATAGAAAAGGGAAAAGTCTAGAGCACCAGACTAACGAACATCAAGGCATAGATGAAGAAAATAGCCAAGTCCTTATTAGGAGCACAAGGAAAAAACTAAAATGGTCTAACGACTTCTCTAGTTTGGAAGCAGAAAATATCAAAGTGAAAGGAAGGCCTACAAATAACGAGGCAAGGAAGGTTGAAGCATAACAAATATCAAGTTGAGAAACCAATCTCAAGTCACTGAGATTTTAAAGAATGTAAGCAATAGAGAACAGGGAAACACCAGACCCAAAATACTTAGGGCCCATTCCCTTTCGCTTAAATCCTTGATGGCTTCTGAAAGAGGGGTTAACATATTTAATCAAGCAAGCCTGCTCAATTTTGGTGAAGGAATCTTTAGCCTTCGTTTGGAAGACTAAGTTGAAATTGTCAAACAAGCTCTTCACTCATGGGCTAGGAATAATTTCAAACCTCCAGGTCATGAAAAAGTTGCTTTACTAAAGAAATTAGAGATTCATCAAGCCCAAATGGAAACAAGCTCGATTAATGAAGAGTATTTTGAAAAGGAAAAACAAATTAGCAACCAATTATTCACCCTCAGTAGGTAGGAGGAAGAAAATCAATGCTTGAAGTCACAAAGTATCTAGTTGAAGGCGGGAAATCGCAATACCTCTTTCTTCCATAGAGAGGCCAAGGCTAGAGAAACCAAAATTCTGGTTAAGGAAATCATCGTAGAAGGTAAGCCAAAAATATCTACTTTTCCTAAAATCAAACAAGAATCTTTCACTTTCTTTAGAAATTTATATTCTATTTTTCAAGAGAATGACCCCACATAGGTGGCTTCTTTCATCCATGGTGTGCCCTCCATTGTTTCCGAAATAGAAAATATTCAGCATATGAAGCTGATTGAAGAGGAAGAAGTCATTGAAGCCATATGGTCCCTTGACCCAGAAAAAGTCCCCAACCTGGATGGTTTCCCTATCTCCTTTTTTCATTCCTTTTGGGCTCTCATCAAAAAAGGCCTCATGAGAATGTTATATTCATCAAGAAGGGGAGTCGGGAGGAAACCAAAATTCCTCCTTTCTTTCCCTTATCCCTAAAGAAACCAAGCCTACCTCCTTCTCCATATTTAGGCCCATATCTTTGTGTAACTCATCCTATAAGATCTTGACCAAAATCATAGCCAACAGACTCAAAGTCCTCATTCCAAAAATCATCTCTGAAAATCAAGGGGGTTTTCTAAAGCATAGACAAATTCTAGATAATGTTATACTTGTTCAAGAGGCCATCCAGTCTAGTTCACAAAGTCGAGAACCCAAAATGGTCATAAAGATGGATATGGAAAACACTTTTGATCATGTTTGTCACTCTTTTATCTTCTTGATCTTGGAAAAGGTTGGTTTATGCAGAGATTTCATTATTTGGGTCAAGGTTTGCATCAGTAGGCCTTGGATTTCCCCTGTAGCCAATCGTCGCCCTTGCCACTTCTTTGCAGCCTCCAGAGGTCTTCACCAAGGATGCCCTCTCCCCCCCTTCTTTACATCCTAGTGGCTGAAAGTCTCAATCGAGACTTTGAAATCGCTAGGGTTGAAGGAAGGTTGAAAGGCCTTAGAATTACCAACACTATCAAGGATGTAAACCATTCTCAGTCTGTAGACAACACTCTCGTTATGGGAGGTGCCTCTAAGAAAATTGCAGTTTGTTTTAGACTAATCCTTGATAGATTCCTAGATCTTTCTGGAGACCTCGTCAACAAAAATAAAAGTCAGTTATATGGATGGAACTACTCTCCTCATATCCCTTAGGAAATTTCTCAGGTGCTTGAGTTCTCTCTAGTGACCGATTGACACTACTTCAAATTAATACCTTGGAATTCTGGGTTCTTTGGCCTCTTCCAACCTTGATTTTTGGGCTAATATTTTGAGTAAATTCAAAAAAAAATTCAAGCTTGGGGTGCTCAATGGCTTACAACCGTTGGTTAGGTGGCTCTTATTAAATTTGTTATATCCTCCCTTCCAATTTACCTCTGCTTTGGCCTACTATCCCCCAAATCATTGTTATCTCGAGTGAGTGTCCTAATTTGCAAATTCCTATGGTAAGGGGGAAAAAACAATGAAAATAAATTTCATTTAGTCTAGTGGAATATCATTCGACTCCCTAAGATCAATGGAGGATTAGTCGTGAGATACCCCTTATATATGAACTTGGCACTTGAGGAAAAGAATGTCTGGAGAATAATAGCAGATTCAAAAGAGTGGTGGAAAATTGCTTTTGTTTGAAAGTATTTCAACAAGGACCACTTGCTAAGAGTGGATTTGGTCTCATGGATTGGTATGGGCTCAAAGAGATGGGCCCTTTGTAAGGAAGTTCCCCCCTAATAGTTGAGTACATAAGCCGGTGCGTTTGGAATGGACCTTGAGTTAACCTTTGGTCTGATAATTTCTCCTCCTTGGGCCCACTATAAGGAGTAGAAGAGCTCAGAGAACTAATGTAATGGATGCAAAGGATTGAGTACAAGAAATTAAAATATATCTATAATTGAGATGATCAAGGTCTTTGGAAAGGCTAGTTAAAGCCTAATCTCCCCCCCCCCCCCCCAACCCACCCATTTGTCACTTATTTGGATCAGATTGATACGTATTTTAAAGGGCATGGAACCTATTTCAAATCAACAGAAGGATCACCAAATATGGACTAGATTCTCTTTCCAAAAATAGTCTGTCAGGATAGGATACTCCCTTCTCATAAAGTGTCTTCCACATCCTCCTACGAGCTAATTGTGGTCCAAAATATGGGGCAAAGATAGAATCTTAAAGGTCAACACCTTTCGTTGGTCCCTAGCTCATGGGAAAATTTTGACTGTTGAGAATCTCAGGAAGAGAAATATCTTCAGACCATTAATATGTTCCTTATGTTACAATGAAGAAGAAAGTATTCCTCTTCTATCCATGCTCTGCCCCTTCACTTTGGAGTCTTGGTGAATTTCCTATGGCCTAATTTCTACCATCAACTTTATCCCTAGTACGTGGGAGGACATATTTAACTGGAAAAGACATTATCTGTGAAACAAGAAATCATTTCCCTGTTGATTCAGTGCTGGAAAAGTCTTCCAAAATTCTTGTGTTGGGCAATCTGGATCTCCAGGAACAAAGGAACTTTTAAAATGAAAAAACCCTCTCCTTTAAGAGTATATTTCAAACCAATGTCCATGCTCATTGAGGCTATATAAGCTTGTGGCTTAATATTAATGAGATTGGTGATCTAATCTAGCAGGAGTGTGAATGTCTCAGGCTTGATCTGCTTACAAATTCTTTGTTCAAGCCCTAGCTTCACCTTGAAGTCAACAAGACGTCGTGTATATGATTAAATCGACATGAATTCAAGAAGTGGAGACAAGGAAAAACTTATTTTTCCGCATTCTTCGATGAGGCATCTCAAGGAAATTTGGGGAAGGTTGGAGTGGGAGGGGTCATTCTTGGCCTTGATGAAAAAATAGTTTCCCAATTTTCTTGGGGTCTTGGAATAACAACAAATAATCATGAAAATTTTCTAGCCCTCTAGAAGGGATTGGAGATAGCGAATGACCTCAACTTATGCAAAATTAATGTTTTTGGGGACTATATGCTTTCCATATGTCAGTTCATTAAAACTATGAATACCATTAGCATTGATTCCTCAATATTATGTCAAAGAGTCCTTTCCTTAATCTCTCAGTTTGATCGAGTGGACTTCTACCATGTTTATAGAAAATTAAACTCGACATCCAATGAGCTTTCCAAAAAGGGAGCCAACATGAACCAAAGTGATATTAAATTGAAACATCGTTTTGGATTTCCCCATTTCCATAACAATGCAAGGTTCCATAAATTATCATAAGAATTTTTTGGAGAGAGCTCTTTGCTTCCCTCTCCTTCCATTGAACTTGACGAACATCTCAAGGAGTAATCATTTCAATTCAATGATGGATTTCTGGGCCCAAATTCGCAATGCTTGCCAGTTGGCCTCCATCGTTTTTCAGCCTCAATTTCTTATGAACTGTGTCAAACATCGGAAAACAAGTGGCCTCCTTTTCCAAATTCTCTCCTCTCAAGAAATCAATTCTAGTTATTATGCTTCAAGTTTGAGTTATTACAAGCTCTCTTGACTATGGTGTCTAGTGCTCTTCGAGTGAGTATGAAGCTAATTTTGTTGTCCTGCTATGCTCTTACAACGCCAACTTTCTACCCACATGAATTTTCTATGGCGATTCGAGTCTTCTCGTTGCATAATGGCTCATACTGGAGCCTGGGCTCTATCTATTTATCAAATCCGCTAGACCCTTTGTTCTCATCTTGGATTTTATATGCCTTAGGTTGTCTAGCTTTGATGTCATTTTGAGGTGGGGATTTTGCGGGTGAGAACTCTTTTGTTCTAGGTTGTGGAACTTTGGGTTCTCTTTCCAAAATGGCGGGAAATTCTAATCCTCTACAAGATATCTATGTGTCTAATGTAATTGATAGAATGTTGGACTCTTCTCAAGCCCTGATCACCTCAATTCAAAAGTTAGAAGATTTGGTGGAGTGGAAAAGGTGCTCCTTCAAAAAATTTATGAAGGACAAGATACTAGTTCATCATGTCGAAATGAAATTCTCTCTTAATGAGACGAGGGAGAAAATTCGTCAGCTTAGCTCTTGAGTGGTTGCGTTGGAAGCCTCCTCCTCTTTTGATGGAAGGGTGACTTCTAGAGAATATATACCTACGACTCGTATTGTTCGTAAGAGACCTCATCGTTCAAGAGGCTTGTAAGCAAGTGGATGTGGCACCTAGTGATTCTTGATGCATGTTCTGTAGAATCCTATCCGTAATGTAGTCAAATTTTGTTAACCCCCTCTATTGGCTATGGAATTTTGTAAATGTATCACTAGTACAAAATGGCTAATTAGTTACTAAGAAAAAGACTAGAATTTGCATATAAACGATAATTTTTCAGTCGGTGACAAATAGTATCTAATTTACAATATCTTATAAGTGACCAACGTTTATTCATATTCAGCGTAGTCATTAATTGGTTGTCTCAATTTTATCATTTGGTAGTATATTTAGTCATTAATTGGTCACTAATTTAGTCATTAATTACCACAATTAATGATCAAATATACAACCAAATGTATTACTATATGATCACCTAAAAAAACCAATTAATGACCAAAGGAATATGAACAAAATGTTGATCATGTTATAAGATACTGCAAATTAGCTACTAATAGTCATATATATACAAATTTTAGTCCTTGTTTGAAACCAATTAATGACCAAAGAAATATGACTAAATTTTGGTTGTTTTATAAGATACTGTAAATTAGATACTAATACTCGTATATATGAAAAATTTAGTCGTCATTTGTAATCACAAATTTATGATTTGTTGTAGTCATTTATCTTTTTTTGGTAGTTTCATATTCATTATATAAATGAATAATTTAGTATTTTATATTCATTTCATTTACTTTCATTAATAATCATTATAAACAACTAATTTAGTCGTATATTCATTTTATTTATGTTCAACATTAATCAATATAAACTACTAATTTAGTCCTTTTATATTGATTTTGTTTTCATTATTAATAAGCATCATTTAATTAGTATGATTTTGCGACTAAATTAAATAAAAATGTCATACAATGTGCATATTCATCTAATATGAAAACACGAAGTTAAATATGTTAATTACAATACTAAATAATATCAAATGCAACTATAAATAATTTCAACCACATAAATTATATTAAATAAAATGTCAAGTATTACAATATGAGTTTCCAACTTAATATTAGTTGGATTACAATTTACACATTTAATATTGTTTTATCACTTCAAAACATTATCATTGTGTTAACAAGGCATTGCAGACAAATTCACCAACTCTAAAGACATGACCATCAGTCTATATGTGTGTGTCTCATGCGGGATATTGGATTTAAGGGTACCACTAGACTGGTTCTCTTCTCTCTCTCTCTTTCTGCATTTGTCATGCCAATGTTATTGTTCTCATCTTTCTTCAATTCCTACTTCTTACTATTAGTATTGAGTTTCTCTTTTGAAAATGAAAGAAGATACAAAGCCAAGTATAAGACGTGAAAAATGATAAACATTGAACTATAAACTAAAGTAGACTATAAAGGATTTATGCGTCATATACCTCAACACCAGCAATGTCAATGACATTCCCCCCCCAAAAAGCAAGAAACTCGAACAAGTTTTTTAGTTGGGTGTTAGTGGCCACTATGTGGCCAGATGACCTGTATAAACAAAGTAAATAAAATGTCACCATAGAAAAGAACACATTATAAACATAGTATTTAACCTTCAGGAAAAGCTTAGGCACAATCATGCCAACTAAGTTACATGCTAAAAACCTTAGGCTATAGATAACTTGTGAAAATAGATGGAAAGAAAAATACAACATATAATAAATAATATATGACAACTGGCTGGAAAATTGCATCATAGAAGGAAAAAAAATCTCCTATGGTTACCCATACATGTGGGTGGGTAACATGCCCCAATATTCCATGATCCTTACGTTCCATAAGAAGTAAACCTCCTTATAAATGCACCAATGTCTATGCATATAAATGCCATCTTATCATGTGGCTTGCTTACATTAGGCACCCAACTAAAATAACATATGGAATACCTACCTTAGCCTACCCAGAACCTTTGAAGTTGTCTTTTTCTTTATCCTTTTCCTTTAGTTTCTCCCTATCTTTACCTTTCTCTTTATCCTCCTTTGACGAAATGAATTTTATCCTACCCCTCGATGTCGATAAATGACAAACCATATTAGCACACTGCACAAAAATGGTTGGATCTCGAGAAATGATTGGAGCTGTTAGCCCTGAGGTGTTGATCCAAACAGATCCAAAATGGATCCAAGAACTCTCTAAGTCTTTAAAAATCGTTTAAAATATCAAAATAATCGCAAGAGAAAACCCTCCAAAAGGCGGAAAAACACTACCGGGAAATGAAAACATAGAGAAAACAATGAAAAATAGAGCAGTGAAGGCTTGAACAATGAATGCACAACAGCTGTCAGATCTGACCGATCAACGATCCAAATTTGAATGGCAAATTGCAATCAGCACAAGCAGACAAAGGATATCAGCGCATATCATATATGAGTTGCGATGGCGATCGATGGAGTCAACGAGGACCATCGATTAAGCACACAGATCGACGACCCACATTGCATTGCATAATCACAATTGGCCAACACAACAGAGCGCTCACCAAACGGCTTGGGTTTATCGCGATATGCGATTGCAATCAATCGCATTGGAGCTTCATAGAGGAGTGGGATATACATACATACATACATACATACATACATACATACATACATACATACATACATACATACATACATACATATAT
>APFE030034347.1:192613-213977 GCA_000404065.3 Pinus taeda
TAACTAGACCCAATGGGAATATAAACACTATTGTAAAGGATTTGAGATCTGCCAAATAGCATTTTTTTATATATTTTCATATATTTTGCTATTTAACAAAATACAAAGGGAAAATGCTGATGCGATAAAACCTAGACCTGAAGAGGTTTGGGAATGAAAGGTATATTGTTTCAAGTTTGAAGGAAGCCATTTTTACGTTATTTTTAATGTGTTTAAATGTATTTCCAAAATACAAAGGGAAGCCTTGGAACAAGGCCGAAGTGACTTGCGACAGCGATTGAGGACAGACTCGATAGGAGAATAGACCAGATTTAAGGACTTTTGAAGTCCGAATGAACAATGTTTTTTGGCGGATTTTCACAGTTTGAATGCATTTCTCTATGTTAACAGAAAGTGGTCGTTTCAAGGATTTCAAAGGTCTGATGCACTCATCCGTGGCGGAATAGGGAGCCACCTCCACTTAAGGCGTTATGAAATGGTTACTTAACACTAGAAGAGGGATTCAAGCGGACAGAGGCTAGGAGACAGAAAGCCGAAAAGGGGAAAAAACAACAGCATGGTGCAACCAAACCAACAGAAATGGTCATGGAACGTTGCTGGCACAAGCGAGCCACCTGACAACATGGCAAAATTACCAGAATTTGGTTGCAATGTTATTAGAAAAGAGCCCTCTGAGCTCATGTTTGTCTGATTATGGCATCAAGTAGTTAGAAGACAGAGGGGATAGATTAAGACATCTCGAGCCTCAGAGAGCCCGAGAGCATTGTAAAAAGCCTATAAATGGTTGAAAGCTAGAAGAAACATGGGTTCAACTTTTGGAGACTGTGGAGACTCTGCTTCTCTCACCGTCTCATCTTCATTCCAATAATATAAGATTCTTTTGTTGTTACATGTTCAATTGCCATCTTATCCTCTGCTTTAAGCTTGCACTTGAATAGGTTATTTCTAAACGCCAAAAAACTGTCATCTTATCTCTGCATTGATAAATTAGATTTGCAAGCTTCATTTATTTTGTGTAGCTCGCCATTCATATGTGTTTATGTATGCATCTGTTGGTACAGTTAGTATCCTCCATCTATCCATTGAATCTATAAAATATTGAGCATTAGTGGTCTAAAACCTTGTTAAGATGAGGGTGTTCATGCATGTCTGGAGTGAAAACAGAGTTGAAATAGTCATCTGACTTGATCCAAACCCCAATCCATTCCAATAGTTCATAGAACAATATTGAAGATTTATATGTTTCCAGGCATCTCCGAGCTACAACCTAGGAGAGCTTCCTGGAGTGCTAACATAATTGGCACTGTTGCTAGGGAGAGGAGACTGAAGCTCGACTTCCTTGGGGGATGACACAAATCCAACTTTGATGATAGAAAATGTCTAGACACTTTTTCGGTTCTAATCATCTATTTGGTGACTCTATTGGAGGACAAACCTCTTGGTGACTCCACTCCATAGTGCTGGCTCAGTTTGTGAGGCATACTAGGAGAAATCCTCAGAAGCCACTCGCTGACCCAGTACCTGACCCTGAAAAAATCATCAAAGAAAGAAAGGCATTGCAGAAAGGAGAATCAGGTTCTGGTAGCTCTAAACAATATTCTATATCTCTTCAAGAAAATCCTATAATAGAACAAATACATGTTGACAGTATAGTATCTAATACTAGCAGTGAAGAAAAAATCTTAGAGACTCATAGAGCTCCTTATTCTTTAGGTTCTCCTTTTGTTGCAAGCCCAAAGGAAACCTCTCCTCCTATCCATAATACTCCTTTAGTCCTATCAGTCACTCCTCAACCCCCTTTCATTCATATTTCCAGTACCCTTATAGCCACCACAACTATGGCAGGACCACAAGCACCTACCAAAATGGAAAGAATCATAGCTGCTAGGTATGGACCTCTAGTACTGCCCACTCCTTTAAATGCCATGCCTACTAGATAATATCATAAGTATATGCCTAAGTTCACTGGGACTGAAGGTGTTATAGCTAAGGAACATCTTGAATCATTCTATAGCTATGCTGATAACCTGGACATTAGTGAAGATGATGTATGGATGAGAGTCTTTGTCCAAAGTCTAGATGGAGAGGCTAGGAAATGGTTCAAAGAACTGACCTCAAGGTCTATAGCAGATATTGAGGCTTTAGATGATGCATTCCTAAAGCATTGGGGGGATAAGAAGGATCTACTCTACTACCACATCGAGTTTGGGAACTTAAAGAGGGAAAATGGTGAGTTGTTGTTTGATTTTAATAAGAGGTTTAACCGCATGTACAACAAGATACTAGTTGAAGTAAAACCCACCACTACCTCTGTTAAACTCATCTATGCCAGTGCCTTTGATTCTGAATTTTGTCTACTATTGAGGGAGAGATGATGTACTACCTTGGCTGATATGCAGGATGCATCCTTGGAAGTAGAATCAAACATCATGGCTATAGAGAAGCTCAAGGGGAATGTTGATAGAAGGAGACAGAGGGACGAATCTTCATCATTTTCAGATCCCAAGATAGATAAAATAACCAAGATGATAGAGTCATTAGCCTCTGAAATCTTCAAATTAAAGGTTGAGTAGCACCCTTGGAAAGGAAAAGTTCCTAATACCTTTGCTCCAAGAAACCCAAATCCATATAGAAGAGCTAATGAGCAGTTGCAGATTCTGCAAAGAAGAAAAGATGGCAATGAAGACCAAAGGGTGAAGACCCCTTTCCAGAATGTAGTCATGGAAGAAGAGCAGTTTGAAGAAGATGATGAGATCCATTGTCTAGAAGACAAAGGCAGTGCCTCCTTTTTTACCTCAGCTTCCTATGAAAAGTCATTTTTCAATGACCAGATCAGCCAAGAGTGGGATGGTGGAGCTGTTCTGAAAACTGATGATCAACACAGATATGATCTAAGGTCGAAGATGAATAATGCCAAGAAACTCCTATTCAGAGAGTTGTTGTCCCTGCAATATAGCAAGCTAAAAAGCAAAAACGACTGGCAATTGATCCCATCATCCTCAAAGCTCTAGCTCACGAGGTAAGAGGCCTTGACAAGTCTCCTTCTCCTTTCAGTTTTGAATCAAAAATTCAGAAGCTAAGCATACCTATACCTCTGATTGAACTAGTGAAGAATGAATCCTTCAAGAAATCTATCCTCAAGGCTCTTGAGCCTAAAGCCATCCAAGCCTCCACTGACTATGTAAATCTACAAAACGATAAACCAGCTGTTGTTCTCAGCCCAATGATTGAAATTTATGAAGACAACTCCCCATCATTCTATGTCTCTTTGACTATTCATGAAAAAATCCTTCACAACTACCTTTTGGACACAGGAGCCAGCCATAATCTAATGCCCAAGACTGTCATGGATAAGTTGGGTCTTGACATTACCAAGTCTTATCATGACCTGTTTTCTTTTGACTCTAGAAAAGTAAAATGTTTGGGATTAATCAAAGACCTAGCCATCACCTTATCTTAGCTACCCATGAAGAGCATGATGATGGATATTGTGGTAGTAGATGTACCCACCAAGTTTGGCATGTTTCTTTCCAGAGGTTGAATCAAGAGATTAGGTGGAACATTGCAAAATGATCTGTCCTATGCTACTATCCTAGTTTTTGGAGGTGAGAGTAGGAGATTATACAGAGAAGCTCAGTTGGCTTATATCATCAGTGATGAAAGGAATCCCACTAATCATCCCATGTATGTTGTCGACACTAATTTTGGAGTCTGTATTCTTCAGATTGAAGAATCCCAGTTGGCCTCCATGCATCTTAGGAAACCGGTTTGCCAGATCACATAGGAAGAAGGCCCAAAAATTTGGGATATGTTGCGTGATGGAGCTTGCTCTAAGGAAGCTGCAGGGGCAGGGGTAGTCCTTGTGTCCCCCACACAAGAATGCATTCATTTATCTTTCAAGTTAACTTTTCAGGTCACAAATAACATAGCAGAGTATGAAGCCTTGATATTGGGCTTAAACGCTGCTAAAGAAATGGGCATCAAAGGTCTGAAGGTGTTTGGAGATGCAAACCTTATCATTCAACAAGTGAACAAAACTTTCTAAGAAAAGCATCCAAGGCTGAAAGCATACAGAGATGAGGTATGGAAGCTCAAGGGTTCTTTTAATAGTTTCAACATTTATTACATCCCTAGAATGAAGAACCAACTTGTTGATTCCCTCGTTGTGTTTGCTAGCACGTTTATTCCTCCTTTGCCTCCTAAATTGACTTATGAAGTTCAGGTGAAATATAGACCATCTCTGCTTGACAATGTCAAATACTGGAAAGTTTTTGAAGATGATGATGAAATTAATAGTTTTTTACAAGTCATTGATGAATTTTCTAAAATGCACATTGACCAAGAAAACAAAACCATTGAAGAATGCAACTAGTCCAAGATAAAGGATGAGATTGGTCAGGATAGCATTGTTCAGCTGCCTAGTAACCATATACCCAAAGGATTGGTGCCCCTAGAGAAGTTGTTTGATCATAATTATGTACCTTATAAGCCTACCAAAAAAGAAAATGAGTTTGTTGTTCATATATATAATGTAGGGAGTCCAGCCCATCCAAAGTACATAAATCTATCCACTCACTTGTCTTCTGCCCAAAGTTCCGAGTATTGCACCCTAATGAAACAATTTGCTGATATTTTGCTGGGAGTACAATGATCTTAAGACCTATGACACCAACATCATTCAGCATAAGATTCCACTGGAGAAGAACACCATCCCTTTTAACCAGAAATTAAGACCAATCAGCCCTCTCTTATTGCCTTTAATTGAAAAGGAAATCAAGAAGTTGTTGGATGCCAAGATTATAGTTCCTCTAAGGTATTCAAAGTGGATAGCTAACCTTGTGGTAGTAAGAAAGAAGAATGGAGAAATCAGGCTTTTTGTTGACTTCAAGAATCTGAGCAAATGCTCTAAAAAAGACAACTACCCCCTGCCTAAGATGGAACACTTGCTGCAAAAAGTTTTAGGGGATAGATTCATGTCTTTCTTAGATGGATTTTCAGGTTACAATTAGATTGTTGTACATCTAGAATATCAGGAAAAGACCACCTTCACTACTCCTTGGGGCACTTTCATGTACTCCAAGATGCCTTTTGGACTGATGAATGTTGGGGCTACTTTTCAGAGGGCCATGGACATAGCCTTTGTGGGAGAGAAGGACAAGTTTGTCCTTATTTACCTTGATGACATAACAGTCTTTTCCAACAGTCACGGGGACCATTTGCAACATTTGAAGAAGGTGTTTCTAGAGTGCAAAAGGTTTGGAATTTCTGTAAACCCAAAGAAGTCACAGTTTTCTCTAGAAGAAGGCAACATTCTGGGACGTATTGTTTCTGCTGAAGGTGTGAAGATCAATCCAGCAAGAGTTCAAGCAATTCATACATTGTCCATCCCAAGGTCAAAAAGGGACATTCAATCTTTCCTGGGTAAGCTTAAATTTGTTAGGAGGTTTATTCCAAACTTTGTAGAGCTAGTGAAGTACACCACTTCCATGCTGAAGAAAGGATCAGAAATAAAATGGACAGATGGCACAAGAAGCTCTTTTGAAGCCATCAAACAAGCTATCGTGGAAGCTCCCACTCTAATCAGTCCAGATTATACCAGGTAGTTTTATATATTCTCTTTTGCCTCTTATGATATACTTGCAGCAGTTCTATTGCAGAAAAATGATGAAGGGGTAAAGCACCTTGTGGCATTTTTCAGCAAAACTCTGAGGAATGCTAAACTAAGGTATGACCTTATTGAAAAACAAGCTTATGCTCTCATAAAATCTTTAAAGGAATTCAAAATTTATATTTTTCATTCCAAAGTGATTGCATATGTACCTTCAGTCTCAGTAAAAGATGTTCTAACTCAGCCAGATATTGATGGAAAGAGAGCTAAATGGATTACAAAATTCATAGAGTTCAACATAGAGGTGAAGCCCACCAAGCTTGTCAAAGGCTAGGGATTGACTAAGCTTATGGCTAAAGAAAATTGCAGATTGTTAGACATCAATTGCATGGGTTCAAATTCAGGTGGTGAGCGAACAGAGGAAGCAGTAGAAGAGAAAGAGAAGAATCAGTCTTTGGCTGAAAATATAGCCACCTGTGAATAATATTCCAGTGTAGTTCATTTTTTGCACAAGCTAGAAGTCCCTCAAGGGCATAAGTCAAGTCAAGCCCAGATCATTAAGCTCAGATCAGCGAAATTCTGCATTAATGAAAACTTGCTTTATTGGAAAGACCCATCAGGGATCCTCTTGAGATGTCTAGACAAAGGACAATCTGTGGAAGTCATGCGCCAATTCCATTCTAGCATCTATGAAGGGCATCATTATTGGAAAACCACAACCCACAAGATCTTGAGAGCTGGGTATTATTCACCTACTCTGTTCTCTGATGTGTTTTCTTCTGTGAAGTCTTGTGACAAGTGTCAGAGGTTTGCAGGAAGAAAATAGATAAAATCTCTGCCTTTGAAGCCAGTGCACGCCAATGGTCCCTTCCAGCAGTGGGGCTTGGACTTCATAGGTGAGATCAATCACATTTCGGTGGCCATCACAAATGGATCTTGGTAGCCACTGATTATTTCACCAAATGGATTGAGGCTATACCCACTAAAAATGCTAATCATCAGGTTATCATAAAGTTCTTGAATAAGAATATTTTCACTAGATTTGGTTGCCCAACCAAACTAGTCACTGATAATGCAGCAACTTTCAAGGTAGAAGAATTGGTGGACATGTGTGAAGCCATGGGCATTCAATTGGTGCATTCTACCTCATATTATCCTCAAGGCAATGGCTTGGCAGAATCATCTAAGAAAAGTCTTGTAAGGATAATCAAAAAACTTTTGAAGGACAACAAAAAGAGCTGGGATTGCAAGTTGAAGTTTGCACTATGGGTTGACAGAGTTACCAATAAGAAGTCCATAGGAAATTCTCCATTTAATCTAGTTTATGGCGCTAATGTTGTTTTTCCTATCTAACTGATTCTCCCTGTGGCCAAATTCTTGCAAGAAGAATAGGATGAAGAGAATGACATAGCGAGGAGAATGAGTAATTTGGTTGAATTACAACAGATCAGAGAACAACTGGTTGAGAAGTCAAGAATTCATCAGAAGAAGATCAAAGGAACCTTTGATAGAAAGGTAAAAATGGACAGTTTTTAGGTTGGCAACTGTGTTCTCAAATGGGTGGCATTTAAGGAAAAGAAGGGCAACCATGGTAAATTTGATGCCTTATGGACGAGACCATTTGTCATTGCTAAAGTTCAGATGAACAATACTTTCATTCTGCACAATTTGGAGGGAGAAGGTGTTTTTGATGGCCCAGTAAATGGGTGATTTTTGAAACTTTACTTCATATGAGGCTTTAAGGCCTTAATATTGTAATAGGTTTTTTCAGTTTTTGTTTTCTATGCAAATAAACTCCATGCCCAATGGAACACTAGGAGATAAGTTTGTTTTGGTTGTTACTGGAAAGGCAGTAGTCTACAGTTCTTGAAACCTCACAAGGAGGCTTTCATCCCCAGAAGGAGCCAGTGTTAGCCCTGAGTTGTTGATCCAAACAGATCCAAAATGGATCCAAGAACTCTCTAAGTCTTTAAAAATCGTTTAAAAGACCAAAATAATTGTAAGAGAAAACCCTCCAAAAGGCGGAAAAACACTACCGGGAAACGAAAACATAGAGAAAACAGTGAAAAAAAGAGTAGCGGAGGCTTATAATGAATGCACAGTAGCCATCAGATCTAACCGATCAACGGTCCAGATCTGATCGGAAAATCGCAATCTGCACAGGTAGATGAAGGATATCAACACATATCATATATGAGTTGCAATGGAGATCAATGGATTCAACGAGGACCGTCGATCAAGCGTGCAAATCGACGACCCATGTTGCATCACAGAATCGCAATCGGCCAACACAACAGAGAACTCACCAAACGGCCCAGGGTTATCGAGATATGCGATTGCGATCAATCGCATCAGAGCTTCACAGAGGAGCGGGATATATATATATATATATATATTTATTATATATATGTATGTATGTATGTATGTATGTATGTATGTATGTATGTATGTATGTATGTATGTATGTATGTATGTATGTATGTATGTATGTATGTATATATGTATGTATGTATGTATATATGCGATGCGATTAACTGGACTCGATGGTAATATAAACATTATTGTAAAGGATTTGAGATTTGCCAAATAGAATTTTTTTTATATATTTTCATATATTTCGTTATTTAATGAAATATAAAGGGAAAACGCCGATGCGATAAAACCCAAACCCGAAGAGGTTTGGGAATGAAAATGTATATTGTTTCAAGTCTAGAGGAAGCCATTTTTATGTTATTTTCAATGTTTTAAACGTATTTCCAAAATACAAAGGGAATCCTTGGAACAAGGATGAAGCGACTTGCGACAACGATTGAGGACAAACCCAATAGGAGAATAGACCAGATTTAAGGACTTTTGAAGTTTGGATGAACAATGTTTTTTTGGCGGATTTTCACAGTTCAAATGCATTTCTCTGTGTTAACAGAAAGCGGTCGTTTCAGGGATTTCAAAGGCATGATGTACTCATCCATGGTAGAATAGGGGGTTGCCTCCCCTTAAGGCATTATGCAATGATTATTTAATGCTAGAAGAGGGATTCAGGCGGACAAAGGCTTGGAGACAGAAAGCCGAAAAGGGGAAAAACAATAGCACGGTGCAACCAAACCAACAGAAATGGTCATGGAACGTCGCTGGCACGAGCGAGCCACCTGACAGCGTGGAAAAATTACCATAATTTGGTTACGATGTTGTTAGAAAAGAGATCTCTGAGCTCATGTTTGTCTGATTATGGCATCAAGTAGTTAGAAGACAGAGGGGATAAATTAAGACATCTCGAGCCTCAGAGAGCCCGAGAGCATTGTAAAAAGCCTATAAATGGTTGAAAGCTAGAAGAAGTAGGGGTTCAACTTTTGGAGACTGTGGAGACTCTACTCCTCTTAGCGTCTCATCTTCATTCTAGTAGTATAAGCTTCTTTTGTTGTTATATGTTCAATTGCCACCTCCTCCTCTTCTCTAAGCTTTCATTTGAATAGGTTATTCATGTTTTTCTTCTGTGTCTAAATTCCATATAACTGTCATCTTATCTCTGCATTGATAAATTAGATTTGCAAGCTTCATTTACTTTTTGTAGCTCACCATTCTATGTGTTTATGTATGCATCTGCTGGTACAGTCAGTATTCTCCATCTATCCATTGAATCTATAAACTATTGTGCATTAGTGGTCTAAAGCCTTGTCAAGATGAGGGTGTTCATGCATGTCTAGAGTGAAAACAGAGTTGAAACAGTCATTTGACTTGATCTAAACCCCAATCCATTCTAATAGTTCATAGAATGATATTGAAGATTTATATGTTTCCGGCCATCTCCGAGCTACAACCTAGGAGAGCTTTCTAGAGTACTGATCCAGGTGGATATTGGTGGCCACCCACCAATTCCACTTGGACCCCCACCATTTCTTCTTCCATTTTTTCAGTTTCCTTAATTATAACAAACTTTACTATTTTTAGCAGTTTTTTGAGTCCTAAACTTCCGGAGTCGTTTTGAGGCCCTAAATGACGTTTTTTTGGGAAATATACTGCCAATGATCTTTGTTTTATCTAGAATCATATTTTTCATCATAGTCCTCAGAGAGATATTTCCAATGGGCTATCATGTGCATCAAACGGAGATAATATGACCAAGTCGCGACCTCGGGAAGTTGGTTGTCCAACTCACCCCAACGAGGCCCATAAACTCTTGGTGTTACATCTCCCCGGGTTAGGGTTTTGGTTGTTTAAGGTTTTCTCTTATTGTTCAATAATAAAAAGGCCATTGAGCCTTATTGTAAGACAGTTTAGAGGAATGTAGCTGCCACATCTCTTCTCAGAGATAAGCTACCATCGCCCTAGCTGGTTTATTTCCATTCCTGTTTGTAAGCATATTTCAGTATTTTACATTAATGAAATGAAGTATTATTTCCACTGCATCTCTATGTTTACAATTACCTCTATAATTTGTTGCATTCCTATTTAAATCCAAATTAGTGGTATTAGAGCGATCTACTTTTCTTCTCTATTTTTCTTTGCATGTCCCCAACGAGGTCAGGATATAAGGAGTTAAGGCTTGAACTGGTCAAACATTTGCAAGACCAACCTCGCAAATTCTGAGAGCCTCCCATGGCGGATGAAAATAAAGAAGAGGGGGTAGGAGATCCTATCAAAATCTTGCTCGAAGAAGCCCTCAAGCAACAAAGGAACGTGATGATGGACAACTTTTCCCAGATCCTTTAGCAGCTACCTAGGGGCGACGCATTGGCTTCCAACAACAACTCTGGAAACGCCACACCATTTAAGGTACAAGTTAATTTTGAAATGCCCATATTCGAGGGTCAGATAGATGCAAACGCTGTCGATAAATGGTTAAATGTGCTAGAGGGTTATTTTTCTGTTCATGGTTTTTCCAATTGAAAAAATATTATTTTTGCTATTCTCAAAGCAACCCCCCACGTCAAGGATTGGTGGGAAACCTACTGCGAGTAGAAGGATGAAAGTATAGGCTCACTATTTTCAGTCGCACCCACTTAGAATTCATTCCAGGATGCCATCAAGGAGCAGTACTACCTTGTCGTAAGCTATGAGGATCAATACATAAAGTGTACCACGCTGCGGTAGGGAAGGGACCAAAATGTGTTGGATTTTACCAATATTTTCCATACCCTTCGCAAAAAGTTTCGTATCAAGGATACAAAGCAGCATTTGGTACTCAAATATCGTGGTTGCCTGAACAAGTACATCCAAGAAGAAATAGAATTCTTGAACATCTCCTCACTCAGCATGGCATATCGGTATGCCATCAAGGTCGAGCAAAAGTTTAAACGGAAGAAGCGAGACTTTGGATCTGCGAATCTGAAACAAGGGAAAGGTGCCCCCAAACCACAGAACAAAGGACAAAGCCAAGCCAGGGTAGCCCAAGACAACCCGCCAAAGCTGCAAGCAAAGAACAACACCGCGAAGCTGAAAAGGACACGAGAAATGGTGTTAGTTCCATAAGAGCTCCACTCAACATAAGTGAGTGTTGGGCCAAGCAGTCACTGGTGGCCGAGCTAAAGGTTTCAGAATCAGATGCATGTTTCGACTCTGATCAGAACCCGATAAAGGGAATGAAAAGGGAAAGCAGATTATCGATGTGGAGCCCAATGCCACCGTTGCCACCACGAAGATCTAGAAGGAGGAACCCGAAGATCCAGAGGAGGAGGAGTGTCTCTTCCACTCCCAGATGTGGGTAAAGGGCTCCCCGCTATAGTTCACTATCGACAGCGGGAACCAAAAGAACCTCATTTCGATAGAGGTCGTGAAGTGACTAGGCTTATTGACCAGAACACGCCCACAACCATACACCATCGGGTGGCTTCACCAAGGACGGGATCTTCGTGTGAGCCAACATTGTCGCCTTCCATATAACATCAAGCCCTTCATAGATGAGGTATTGTGTGACATTGCTCCCCTTGAAGTTTGTCATGTATTATTAGGACAACCATACTTGTGGAAGTGACATGCTGTGTATGGCTCAAGGTCAGGTGCTGTTATTGTTACTTTGGGAAATAAGTTTTACAGAATACCAGAGGTAGCACCGCTTATTTCCATCTCTTTGGTTACTGCAAAACAATGCAGTAAGCTCATTTCCAAAATCGAGAAATTTGCTTTCTTGATGATACGCCCTTAAGGAAAGAAGAAGACGGTGGCCACGACGTCTAGACAGGGCCCCTCCACACGAAAACTACAGATGGACAAGGTCGTGGAGGAGTACAAGGACATCTTCACCTCCCCCGCAAGGGTTCCTCTACACTGTGAGGTCAAGCACTTGATTGATCTGAACCTAGGTGTTCCGCTGCCCAATGGACCAGTCTATCGACACTCCATTTTGGAGAACGATGAAATCAAGAGGCATATTCAGGAGCTGCTACAAAAAGGTCACATCCATCCAAGTTCATCACCCTGTGGGAGCCCAATCGTGTTGGTACAGAAGAAGGATGGGACTTGGAGACTCTGTATTGAATATCAGGCGTTGAACAAGATCATTGTCTGTAATAGGTACCCAATCCCATGGATTGATGACCTCCTGGACCAACTGAATGGGGAAAATATTTCAGCAAGATCGATTTGAAGTCAGGATATCACCAGGTAATAACTAAACCCTCTGATGTGTGGAATACTACCTTCAAATCCAAGGAGGGCCTTTTCGAATGGTTGGTTATGCCTTTCAGATTGACAAATGCTCCTGAAACCTTCATGAGGCTAATGGATGACATCTTGCGGCCATTCACCAACTCATTTGTAGTGGTATACTTGGATGACATCCTGATCTTCATCCAGAGTTGGGAAGAGCACCTCCACCACATCCGACAGGTTCTCCAAACACTGCAACAACACAATTTATGTGCCAATTTGGAGAAATACACTTTTGGCATGACCTAGGTTCTGTATCTGGGATACCTTATTGATGAACAGGGGATGCATGTGGATCTAGCTAAGATCCAAGTCGTTCGGGATTGGCCATCTCCAACCACTCTGATAGAGCTTCACAGCTTTCTAGGCCTTGCCAACTTCTACCGCAGGTTACTATTGGGGTTTTCTCATATCACTTGGCCCTTGAGTCAAGTCACCAAGGAAGGAGCGAAAGAAAAATTCTTTTGGTCCAAATCTCAACAGAAGGCATTCACAGAGTTGAAAGATCGCCTCTACTCAGCACCATTTCTTGCATTACCAGACTTGCAACAACCATTTGAGGTCGAGACAGATGCCTATGACTATGCTATTGGGGTAGTGCTTACTCAACACAGGCATCCAGTGGCATATCACAGTGAGACACTTTCAGACACAGTCCAAAAGCATCCCACTTATGACAAGGAGATGTATTCCATTGTGCAGGCTTGCTGACAATGGAAGCATTACATTTTGGGGAAGGAAACGGTCGTCCACACAGACCATCGACCCCTGCAGTTCATACAGACCCAAGGGAAATTGCAGAATGATCGCCATCAGAAGTGGTCCACATACCTGCAACAGTTCCATTTGAATATCAAGTATAAGAAGGGAAACACCAATAATGTTGCAGATTACCTCAGTCGACCACCGATCATGACGTTAACCATCGTGCTCAACTCTTGTGGGTACAAGACTTTTGATTGGCCACTTCTCTACAAAAGCGACTCGGAATTTGACCACACATACCAGACACTCTTGGAGGGTGAGCATGTTCTAGATTTTCACCTCCAGGATGCCCTGTTATGCCACTTAGGTCACCTCTATGTTCCTTCAAGCGAGCGTGCTAAGATTGTTTGGGAAGCACACTACAGTTGGGCTGCTGGGCATTTCGGGGTCGAAAAAATGGCAGCAGTACTGTAGAAGTATTTCTATTGGCCGAATCTTCGACAAGATGTTGGGAAGTACATCAGATCATGCACTGCCTACGCCATTGCGAAACCGACCATCAAGAAGCAAGGCCTCTATACCCCACTGCCTACCCCTAGTCGACCTTGGGAATCCATCTCCATGGATTACAAGTCAAGCCTTCCTTCCACCAAGCATGGAAATGACTATGTTTTTGTGGTCGTCGACAGGTTCTCGAAGATGGCCATTATGGTGGCCTGCAAGAAGAATATCATAGCAGAAGCCACTGCTAAACTCTTATTTGAACGAGTGTGGGTACAATTTGGGATCCCATAGTCTATCATCTCAAATCGGGACAACAGGTTCCTTAGTACATTTTGGTCCAGTCTTTGGTCGATGCTAGACACCAAACTCACTAAGGCCACTGCCTTCCATCCTCAAACTGATGGTTAGATAGAGGTTGTCAACAGGATGATCGTACACATTCTGCGTATGTACAACTCAAAGCATCCACACACATGGGACGAGAGTCTCCCCTATGTTTAACACATCTACAACCGGGCTCTCCACAACTCGACTGGCCACAACCCTTTTCAGGTGGGCCTGGGATTCCAGCCACTATGTCCCATTCATGTGGCCATGCCATTTGCAGCTACTCATGCAGATTCAACTCATGTCCAGTTCGAAACAGATATGGCAAACAACTTCATTGAGCACATCCAACATATTCGCCAGCAGAGCCATGACATTCTAGAGAAATCAAATGCCAAGTACAAGTAGTGACATGATCAACATCGGGTGCCACACAATTTTCAGGTGGGTGACAAAGTCTGGTTGCATTTGCAAAAGGAACGCCTTACCGGAGCCTATCGAAAACTCAGACCACTCTGATATGGTCCTTATACCATTACCAAGGTTGTGGTAGACAATGCATTTGAACTCAACATTCCCCCATTCCTTGGCCTCCACCCAATGTTCAATGTGGACCGCCTTCGGCCATACTTTCCACCATTACTAGACACATATGGCATTGCAGAACAGCTCACACCCACAAAGTTAAATCCAAATTGCATGGAACAAGCTGCAACTGATCTTTTCATGGACTCACAAATCAAGCACACTCGCCAGCAGAATATCCAACTATATCGGGTTGTCAAAGCAGGCCAACTCCTTCACCAGGGCAAGTGGCTCACCAGGGACCAAGTTCAACAAAAGTTCCCTTATCTCATGGAGGAACTCAACGCAATGGGGACCATTGCTTCCTATGGGGGGAGGAATTATCCACCCGCCAATTCCACTTGGACCCCACCATTGCTTCTTCTAGTTTTTCAATTTCCTTAATTATAGCACAGTTTACTATTTTTAGCAGTTTTTCAGGTCCTAAACTTCCAGAGAAAAACAATTTACTATTTTTAGCAGTTTTTTGGGTCCTAAACTTCCGGAGCCGTTTTGAGGCCCTAAACAACATTTTTTAGGAAATCTACCTGCCAGCAATTTTTTTTGTCTAAAATCATCTTTTACGTCATAGTCATCAGAGAGATCTTTCCAACGAGCTATCAAGTGCGTCAAACGGAGATAATATGACCAAGTCGCGACCATGGGAAGTTGGCTGTCCAACTCACCCCAATGGGGCCCATATACTCTTGGTGTTACATCTCCTTGGGTTTGGGTTTTGGTTGTTTAGGGTTTTCTCTTATTGTTCAATAACAAAAAGGCCCTTGAGCCTCATTGTAAGACAATTTAGAGGAATGTAGCCACCACATCTCTTCTCAGAGATACGCTACCATCACCTTAGCTGGTTTATTTCCATTCCTATTTGTAAGCATATTTCAGTATTTTACATTAATGAAATGAAGTATTATTTCTGCTGCATCTTTGTGTTTATAGTTACCTCTATAATTTGTTGTGTTCCTATTTAAATCTAGATCAAGTGCTAAGTTAGCCCTGAGGTGTTGATCCAAACAGATCCAAAATGGATCCAAGAACTCTCTAAGTCTTTAAAAATCATTTAAAAGATCAAAATAATCGCAAGAGAAAACCCTCCAAAAGGTGGAAAAACACTATCAGGAAACGAAAACATAGAGAAAACAGTGAAAAGCAGAGCAATGGAGGCTTGAACAATGAATGCACAACAGTCGTCAGATCTGACCGATCAATGGTCCAGATCTAATCGGCAAATAGCAATCGTCACAGGTAGACGGAGGATATCGACGCATATCATATATGAGTTATGATGGCGATTAGTGGAGTCAATGAGGACTGTCGATAAAGTGCACAGATTGACGGCCCACGTTGCGTCGCAAAATCGCAATCAGCCAACAAAACAGGGCGCTTACCAAATGGCCTGGGGTTATCGCGATATGCAATTGCCATCAATCACATCGGAGCTTCACATAGGAGCATGACATACATACATACATACATACATACATACATACATATATATATCTGCGATGCGATTAACCAGACCCGATGGGAATATAAACACTATTGTAAAGGATTTGAGATCTTTCAAATAGAATTTTTTTATATATTTTCATATATTTCGTTATTTAACGAAATACGAAGGGAAAATTCCGATGCGATAAAAACCGGACCCGAAGAGGTTTGGGAATGAAAATGTATATTGTTTCAAGTCCGAAGGAAGCCATTTTTACGTTATTTTCAATGTTTTGAACGTATTTCCAAAATACAAAGGGAAGCCTTGGAACAAGGCCGAAGCGACTTGTGACAATGATTGAGGACAAACCCAATAGGATAATAGACCAAATTTAAGGACTTTTGAAGTCTGGATGGACAATGTTTTTTTGGTTGATTTTCACAGTTTGAATGCATTTCCCTGTGTTAACAGAAAGCGGCCGTTTCAGGGATTTCAAAGGTCCGATGCACTCATTCGTGGCAGAATAGGGGGCCGTCTCCCCTTAAGGCATTATGGAATGATTATTTAACGTTAGAAGAGGGATTCAAGCGGACAGAGGTCAAGAGACAAAAAGCCGAAAAGGGGAAAAAACAACAACACGGTGCAACCAAACCAACAGAAATGGTCATGGAACATTGCTGGAATGAGCGAGCCACCTGACAGCGCGGCAAAATTACCAGAATTTGGTTACGATGTTGTTAAAAAAGAACCCTATGAGCTCATGTTTGTTTGATTATGGCATCAAGTAGTTAGAAGACAGAGGGGATAGATTAAGACATCTTGAGCCTTAGAGAGCCCAAGAGCATTGTAAAAAACCTATAAATGGCTGAAAGCTAGAAGAAGTAGGGGTTCAACTTTTGGAGACTGTGGAGACTATGCTCCTCTCAGAATCTCATCTTCATTCCAGTAATATAAGCTTCTTTTGTTGTTACATGTTCAATTACCATCTCCTCCTCTGCTCTAAGCTTGCACTTGAATATGTTATTCATGTTTTTCTTTTGTGTCTAAATGCCAGCTAACTATCATCTCATCTCTGCGTTGATAAATTAGATTTGCAAGCTTCATTTACTTTCTGTAGCTCGCCATTCATATGTGTTTATGTATGCATCTACTAGCATAGTCAATATTCTCCATCTATCCATTGAATCTATAAACTATTGAGCATTAATGGTCTAAAGCCTTGTCAAGCTGAGGGTGTTCATGCATGTCTAGAGTGAAAACAAAGTTGAAATAATCATCTGATTTGATACAAACCCCAATCAATTCCAATAGTTCATAGAATGATATTGAAAATTTATATGTTTCCAGGCATCTCTGAGCTACAACCTAGGAGAGCTTCCTAGAGTGCTAATAGGAGCCATAGATCTCAAGAATGTTCAACAAGAAACACGACCACCATGATGACTTAACATGTTCATTAGAGTGTGTCATATATCTACCTCCATAACAATACAAAGAGTATGAGGATCCTCAAGAAGATGGCGTATAATAACAGTTTCCACACTATCAAAACATTGGAAAAAACAAATTCTAGAACTGCTCAAAAGGGAAGACAATCCACCTTTCTCAAGAAACTGCATTTCCATGGAATGTGACTTTGTAATTCACACACAACTGAAGAACTATCTGAATTGTAACTGTTGGAACTTATTGAAAATATTTGCAAAATATAATCATTACTCTATGTTTTTCATCTGTTGTCATGTATCCCAAAGGTTTTCCCAAAATCTTCATGAATGGACTATTTCCTTTAATGTTGTCATCAAAGGAAAATTTTTACTATTATCTTCCACACCTGCACCAACTAAAGTTGGATCTTCGAAATTAGAGACAAGTGGAGTTCCTCCCATAGCACCAGTGTTTTGGGCATCTATAGTAAGCTGAAGTTTGCATTGCAACATATGGTCAAGTATGAGCAATAACACAATTTTAACAACCCTGGTAAAAAATACAAGACCTTCGTCATGGTACACGTATTCCAAGCTGAATGGTGGGAAAAAACATCCTAGTGGGTGTTCATTTTGGTTATTATGGCTAAAGGAAATTGACAAAGGCAATGACAAAGGCTTTGGAGAGGAAAAGTGACATTAATTAACATTTTATTTATGAAAAAAATGGAAATTAGGAGAAAAGGAAGGTGAAAGGTTATAGGTTGCATGTGAGGAGGAAATTAAAGGAAAATAATGGAAAATGAAGAAAATAGAAACCTCATTAACGAAAAGGCTTCTAAGGATTAGTTCGTAAGTTTTTTCTCAAGATTTTGGTTAGTTCAATTTTCGATCTCTTATTCTATTCTCTCTCTCTCGTACTCTTGGGAACTTAGAGTTTTCTTGGAGCACTCTTGGAGGAGTGTGGAATACTTGGGATTTGGAGCAAGAAGGCAAAGGAAAATCACGAAATCGTAAGAGGACAACGGGATCATAAACTACAATGGATTTTTCTTGCAGGTACCGAGTTGCATGTATGATTTCCTTGCATGGAGGATTTCCTGGATTGATAGTGGTTTTGGCTAGCCTTTCCATTTCCTAGATAGTCATGGTTTTGTGGTTGTTACTTTTGTTTTCTGGTTGGTTTTCTTGTGCCTTTGGCTGCAAGTTCAGTTATTAGTTCCTAGAAGCCTTGGTTGGAAAAATGATCTCGAAGCCCTGTAACAAACTGGGTTGAGTTACTAGTCCTTGAAACCTTGGATGGAAAAATTCTCTGGAAGCCCTTGGTGGGTTGAGTTACTAGTCCTGGAAGCCATGGTTGGACAAACACTCTAGAAGCCCTGTGATAGTTGTAGATTGAGTTACTAGTCTTGGAAGCCCTGGCTGAAACAAATGCTCTAAAGCCTTGGACAACTTGGGTAGAGACCAATCTAGTGATGGTTAGTGATGTCCAACCATGAGATGGAATCAATGGTTGAGGGTTGAGGTGGTTTGGCCTTTGGAAAACCCAGATGCTTTTGATTGATTTGTTTTATGAGATCTCACATTCATGATTCGAATATGGCATGGGGGGGACTAGCTGAAAGAAAGATTTGGTTCAACCTAGTCTACGGTCGGGTGGTTCATGGAAGTCCCATACCTGGTTGTCTTATGTAGTCATCAATAAGAGATATTTCTCATTGGTATTTTATGGGTAAATATACTTGTTTATATGTTTCTTATATGGTTGTTCTATCCTTGATATTTTTGTTGGTTATATATTGGTTATGAGTGAGCTTTATGACAGTACTGATGTATGGCTCTCATCATGTTTTGGTTAATCATTGAATGTACAATGAATATATGACTTAATAGATGATAATGCAGTTATTGTGAAGGGACGTCAATGATTCTTAGTGATACTCAGATAAGTGTGAGACCCCTATACTCAGATATGTTGTTTAAACCTGTAGAATGCATATTTGTGACATGTTTGACGAAGTGTCTATCATGGCTAGTAGGGGTCTAGTCAAGTCCTTGTTCAAGTATTTGCATTTTTATCTTTTTTTTATTGTTACTTATCATTTCTGGAAGTTTCATGGAGTTCTGGGTAGTGGCCTGAGTCCCAACCCTGAAAAATGGCACAAAATTCGGAGACACTGGCACATAACTACTTGGAAAGGCCCCCAGTTGCAGACATGCCTTGTTGTGGGAGCGACTGGAGGTTCCTAGTCACATGCATGCCCATGTCAAGGGAGCTTCTAAGGCTTTAATGTAGAAAAATGTTAGTTTGTCTCAAGGGTTGGTCACCTAGATGGGTTGGATGACTCTTGGGGGTTTTGTTGCAGGTGTAGAAGGCCAGATTGTCTGTATCCCATCGGTTCCACTTGCTTAATTGATACATAGGGATTTGAATCAATCATAGTAACTCTTCGTCATATGTTTACCCCAGTTGGTAAGTTACTGGGTAAATGTGAGAGGAGGGTGTTATAGAGTGGTATCAGAGCATGGTTCCATTCTCCTTGGTAGTTGCTTGGTTTTTGTTCTCTTTGTGTGTCATTTGATACCATAGAGTGATATCAGAGCATGGTTCATCCTTGGGACTAGATGGGTAGTGTATGCTGGTGATTCATTCATGTCAATTACATATGTGTCCTTATGCTTATGGTCTATGTTCTTGTTGTGTATGCATGGTGGTGGTCATTGTTGTCATTGTATCGCCATGTGGAAGTTGATAATTTTGTTGTTGGGATGTGTTTATCATGAATGCATGTCAGTTGTATATCCATTTGTTATGCATGTCAGTGTCTATATGTTGTTATGCATGCAACGTCATGGTCATAGTTATGCATGTATAGTAGGTCAAACATGCATTGTGAGGTCATTGATGTAGTTTCTGTCATCATGATGCTATCAGTTGTTATGATGCTAGTGTGTTGGCTAAGATAGAGCAGGACAAGCAGACCATCAGAGTGAGGTTGTGGCACTAGACCTTGGGGTAAGAGTAGATCGTCATACAAATTTGTATATTTGGCATGCAGGTATGTGGTTAATGGTTGTTATGATCATTAGGGTTATATGATTTTCATTATATTATTATGGTTACATGTATGATAAATGCTAGTTGATTAGTGTAGTCATCTGCACATGTGTCAGATAGTCATGAATGATAGTAACATGTGGTTGTATGCATTTTTGTTGTTGTTTTATGTTAGTTAACTTAATGATTATGTTATATGTTGTTCATGAGCATGTTATATGTTAATGTGTTGTTGTTATATGTTAGTTAAATTGATGATTAGGGTTATTGCATTAAGCTCTTGATGTTATATGTATCATGCTAAATTGGATTGGCCTATGCAAATGGTTAGGGTTATGACATTCAGGTGTGATCCAACTTATTTGTGACACTGTGTTGTACTAATCTAGACTGACTATGCATATGTGATTGTTACATGAAATAAAATTGTGTATGAGCTTATGATGTAAATATGTTAGCTAGTTACTGTTATGGATATCATGACCTTCTTTATGTTTGAGTTGATGTGCTATGAAGTTATATCATGCTAATCTAGATTGATTGTGTAGACAAGATACCGTCCCCTAAGATACATTAAGGTATGAGTTTGATTATGTCATCTAGATGATTTATTTAACATTGTATGGATTCAAGTTGTTTGAATGTTTGATTAATTCCATGATATGAGTATGTGTCTGAAAGATTGCATGAATGAATGGTCTTGTTTTAAAATGGTTGTATTAACGCATTGTGTTGAGACAACTGATATGTACTTAAGTGTAAATGTGTGTTAGTTGTAGTATTATGATTTATAACTATGAGTTGACTGTTTATTATGACATGGTTGATAGTCTTGGTAAAGGTTGATTTCAATTTTTTGAAGAATCTTCGGCGAAAATCACATAGAAAAACTTATGTCGACGCATTTCGAACCATCCAGTGTGGTTCATCGTCAGGACAAGTTGAAAGAGCAGATCTCATTTAGCACATTATATAGAGAGGGCAGAGAATCCATGACTCAACGGCTAAAGGATAACAGCTAGAAATGACATGATAACGGCTAGTTTGACCAAGCTAAAGGAAATATAATAATAATAATATTACTA
>APFE030034353.1:0-11248 GCA_000404065.3 Pinus taeda
AAAAAAAAAAAAAAAAATAAAATTAAAAAAAAATAAAAATGAAAATCGAATCTATGGGGGGGCTTTGTCTACCTCAAATTTCATCCAAAGCATTAGAGATATTTTCATGATTCTAAATTTTCAACAAATACTCTTTTAATATAATTATATAAACTTCTAGTTTTTGATTTGAGGTTTTAAGGCTATTGATCTCCTCAAAATTTGATATGATTTTCCTTCTTAAATGAATATTTTCTTCAATGTCTTCCAACTTAGTAGAGAAGCTACTAAATTAAAAACAAGTATTTATTCTACTCAGAGTGTCTTTAATATATTATTCTCTTTCTGTCTCTATGGATTCTTTTACTGACACATGAGATGTTCTATCTACCTCTCTACTAAGAGGTGACCCAACGACTTCTTGAATAGTGTCTAAATATACTATTCCTATTAAGGTATTTCCTTCTTCACTAGTACTAAATGACCAACTTTCTCTTTCACCGGTACTTCCAATTGAGAAACAAAATGATAAATGGACTATTGTTCTACAACGACAAAAACAACTTACTTGTAGATTACATCTCATTTGTATCCTCTATGTGTTGATCAACGACTTAGCCTCTTGATATAGGTGTATTATCCTCTAATTTGGGATCTTCAAAACTCTTTGAAACTTTCTTTGATCCATTCTTTAGAGAAAGACTCTTGACATCACATGCAGCTTGTATGTCTCTATCATAGGTGGACTGTGACTCATTCCATATCTCTTTGGCGATCTTACAATGGATTAGTTTCTAAATATTTGACATGGACAACCCTCTCAAGATTTCCTCCATGACCTGTTCATCAACCTCATTATCTGTTAATCCATTCTCCACGAATACCCATACATTAAAATCAAGAGATTAAAAGAACATTATCATTCTTACCTTCTAAGTTGTATAATTTTGCCCATTCAAAAATGAAACTCTATGAGAGGAAATCTAGTCCTAGTTCTCCATGATCCTTGATCTTCCTTCCAGTTGTTTAATCGATCCTGAAGAATCCTTGGATTTGACACCAATTGTTAGAAACAATGGATACTAGAATAATAATGAGGGTGGAAGGTGAATCAGTAATGTGACCACACTATACAACTCTTGAAAATTTATATTGTTCAATAACTTTAACAACCACTCGTGTAATTAGCATCATAACTCAGTTATGTAAAAAATAACATCATAAACATTTCCATACACATGTGAAAAGAAAGAAAGCTACAACACCAATCTTGCCATGAAAGACGAGGAGCCAGACAAGTAAAAATTAAGAAAATTGTAGGTCCGATAGACTAATTTGGTCTCAGTGGACGTTAACCATCATCATCATCATCATCATCATCATAAGACATAAATATTCCTTTTATTTCTTTGGGAAATACAAGATTCAAATTTCTATTACATCATTACCCCACAAGATTTCACTTATAGGTAAACTGGCTACTAAAGAAGGGAACTTCTATCCTTACTCATTTATCAACATTCACTAAAAGGTGAAACTTCCCCTTCTCCTTTATTAGTCACTATTGAAAGGGACTATTTTCCCTCCTCATCTATCATCCACACAAATAAGGGACTATTGCCCTGCTCATTTATCAACCACTGTTGAAGGGGACTATTTCCCCTAGAATGCATGTTATCACTTGCTAGCCCTGCTGATCCATATCTCATCCATTTTAAAACTGATATGAATAGGACACTTTCTTTCATAAACAAATAAATTTATCTCTTCAATCACTCACCATACCCACCATAGAAACAAATTCAAAGATTTATGAGAATTGAACAAATCACCAAACACACCAACAACATCAATCCTTTGTAATTATTAATTTCACCATAAAACATCTTTGTTGAATGAATTAAAACATTGTTTGGTAATTCATTCTTTGCCTTCTCAAACCCATTTCTAACATCAAAATTAATATTTGATTCACCACTAATGCATACTAACACTATTCACACCTGTAGAACCAACACAGTTGCACACACCTTCAAAATTTAGAAGTGATTATAGAGGAATTTGGAATGAGATTTTTAGTTCTTTGGTATTTAGTTATCTTTAACTCTTTTCTTGCATGAATATTTATTTTCTTTCCTTTTTCCCTTCTTCAATTATGTCATTTCAATGTGTTGTTAAATTCATGAATCATTGCTTACTTGTTTCTTAAATAAATTCTAAGTCAATATATTATTTTCCTTCATTTCGGTAAGTCATGGAATTTACTAGGGATATTTCTAAATTTGGCTAGGCACAGAATTTCCAATTTTATAGAATTTCCAGTTTTAAGTGATACCGACTCATTCACATAAAAGCCTTCAAATTTTATTTTGAATGCAATATCGAATATTCCTTAACCACCAAAATTATGCTAAATTTCATTGCCAACTCATTCATACTTAATCACTCTAGCAGAGGCCCAATGCGCTTTTGTATATAAAACATCATCAATTATAACTCCAATGTGGCAATTTTACCTGAATTCCTGAGGGAATATATTATTTTACAATTTCTCTGTGCACTTGTCTTGGACTTTATTTTTTGTCCTTAGCTCTATATTTATTTGTGTTATGATCTTGGATAACAAATCCTTGTGGGTCTTCCCTTACTCTAATTAAGCCATTCCCATTGGTTCTTGCACTCCCTTTGTACATGTTTCCACACCCTAATGCTTTGTCAGCTCATAGTAAACTTTGTCATGCTTTCTTGAAACCTTCCGGGGTATTAGAAAAAATATTATGTGTCCCTGTGGGAACCACTTCCATGCTGTGAGCCAATCAATGAACAGTGGGGGTGATTTGTGCCTTACAGCTACCAAATACACTCGAAACCTAGTCAGCATGGAGCTCTTCACTTGCATGCCTTATAATTCCTTTCTAGGACAACCTTTTGGAGTGATGTCATGATTACATCATATATGTTACCATATGGTTCCATCTAAGTGGTGGCGTCTATCACTCATATTTAGCTCCTTCGATCACATGAAAATGCCAAAATTGCATGCCATGTCTCCCAAAGTCTAACATCATGTTGATGTCATCTAAAACCAATAAAATATTCACACATATCTTCCTTTTATCTGTACATTCTATTATGAGTATGAATATAAGAGGGATTCTTGGGCATTTGCTTTGCAACAATTTCTTTGTTAAAATTTTCATAGTAAAAGCCACTAGATTGAAGCTTATTACAACGTCAATTTTCATGACTTCCCAATTGCCTTTCTATTGGTCTTATGTTACTACTCTTCAAGATATGTCTAACCTTACATCATCTTGCATGTGTCTCCTTTTCACATAGCTTAGCAGTTTCAAGTAAGGCCTTCCACGGTGACATGACTATGGGGAGCACTGCTGGAGAAATTCTATAAATTAGAGCGTTTACTTCCATTTTGTGGACTATGCACATTTTCTGAGTACATCATCCCAATTGTTCCTTTTGTACACAACTTTGATACCATACACGAAATTGCAGCGTATGTGAGTTCTATAATGGGGACCTCCCATAATTATACTTTGCCATTCAAACTCCCACAACTACTACTAATTCCTCCCAAGACTACGTCATCCCACACATTTCTTTTCTGTGTGACTTTGAACCATTGAGGGAAACTCCATTTGGGATGAGTTGTTATAAGGGTCTCTACCATCGGTTAATAAAAGTGTTTTCACCATTGTACTATTAAGTCATGTCCTCCCGACTCTGTGTTCAACTACTCTTCCAACTATACCTGATTGGTAAACTGTCAACAACTAGCCATTGTTTCAACTTTAATTCTACACCTTGAATTTTGGGGTAAATAACTTTAATGGGTGATAAATTCTAATCTAAGAGGCTTTTAGCAGGCTTCCATATACCACTAAAGAAATATTTTGAAGTCAGTTCCACGTGCACTTGAGTTGATGTGTTATTCTAGAAATGGTTCCAAATTCTTTGTACCTTCACAATTCTTTTCACTTGAGGTGATCTGTTATCCTAGAAATGGATCCAAATTCTCTATGCCTCCATAATTAATTTCCTTTTCCATACATGTGCTCATCTCAATTCTTCTTGCAATCTTCTCTGTTTTTTCCGTTTCACTACCTTTGATCTAGATAAATCACCATTGACATATGTGACATCAATGACCTAATGGAAACATCTTTGTCAATACTTGTCCAGCATCCTTATTATGCCAACAACGCCTTTGACAATGGCAACATATTCTAACAATCTACCATCATCTTCTTTACCTTTTCCATCAATGATAACATATTTCTAACAAAATGTATAGTTTTAAATAAAAATATAAAAATATAAAAAATATATATATAACATGTTTTAATTGCTTGACGAAGTGAACTACACTTGGGACTAAACTACATATCATATATATATATATATATATATATATAATTCCTTTTTTCTTTGCAAAATTCTTTAAAATATTCAAAAGTTGTTTTTTGGCATTTTATATATCTTACTAAATTAATTAGTAGATTTAGTTAAAAAAAAATGTAATTTGAAAAATTACATAGTTTCTTTGATTAGAATCTTGCTATTTATTGGTGGATATATAAAATACAAATCAATTATATATAAAATTGAAAAGAAAAATATCAAAATATTAAAAAAAAAACTAAAAGGTACAAATACATTGTCATAAAGGTAAATTTGTTGAAATGAATGAAAATGATAAGCCATCATCGTTAATGTTGAACATATCAAAATGGATTTGAATTTAAAATTATATTTTATTTACTTTATTATTAGTAGAATGGAGAACTATAACCACCATATGCAATAGGTGCATGAAGCTACCTCTAATTACCTCTAATTTTACTTTGAGAGGGGGTAACTTTTATTTTTAACAAGTCTTTCAAGAGCATTGTTGTAAAAGTCAATTTTGAAAGTTACCTTGTAAATATTTGAAAAAATTACTAGAACCGAGTGCAGAGCTCATTTTTTTCTTGCTTCAACGACTATACAAGAGTCAAGGCCAAGCCCCCATAGATCATTTTTTTATCGTGGCCAAGCCCCCATAGATCAATTTTTTATCGTGTTGTGTGTTGCATGTTGTGTTGCCCATCTTGATAAGTTTTATTCTGAGTCTGATTCTTGGTGCGAAGCTTCAACGCTACAATGTCAAAGTTGATTATTTTGTTTTTTGGTTCTGACAATCTTGAAAGAACAAAATGCTATAAAACATGGCACTGCCTCATCGAAAGCACTCTCATTTATAATGAATTTTGGCAGGGTATATGTGATGGTGATATTAAGCCAAATAAACGCACAGATGTGCACTAGTAAAATGGGAAGTTAAGAATGTCAAAGCCTTAGCTCTTATTAAATCTTATGTCAATGATGAAATGTATGTCCATATAGAGAATGCTACAGATGCAAGGTCTACTTTGAAAATTTTTAAAGACCTCTTCGATACTCAGCCTGAATCAATGAAAGTTGATCTACAGTTAAAATTGTTGCAACAAAAATTGACTGAAGGAGGTGATGTTCTTGAATATATCTCAAGACCTAAGAATATTAGGCAGGAGATCATTAATGTTGGTTTTCCAACAATAGATGATAGTTTTATGGTAACAATTGTAATTGCTAGACTTCCTTCTTCCTACACACATTTTTTGGAGACTCTACAATTAACTAGGAAATTAGAGAAACTAAAGTCTTATGAGCTCTATGAAATGTTGACCCAACATGATCAAACCTTTGGGAAGAAGAAGAAAGTTGGTGAAAATGTTTTTTTAACAGAGGCTAGCACTAGTAAATCATCAGCAAAAAATTCTCGAGGTAGAGGCAGATGGAACTTCAATTAGAATCAAGTAGCACATAATGTACAAAGTCAAGGTTGAAGCCAAAGCAGAGAAAACAACTTTAATAGAGGCAACAGTTCAGGAAGGAGTAATTTTCAAGGTAGATGAAACAACCAAGGAAGAGGCAATTTTCAAGGACAAGGGAATAATAATCAAAGTAGAGGACGATCTCAAAATAGAAGTCAAAGTAGAGGTAGAGGACAATCTTCGGGAAGAGGAATAGACTTAAGTCAAATTGTGTGTCGAAGATGTAACAAAATTGGACATTACGTTGAAGATTGTCGTACATCTCTTAATAAAATTCCCATGTTTCAGCAGCACTCAACGCAATTTGCAAATGGTCAAGATGATGATAACTCAGAATATGTTTTTACTTCCTCGCCGGCATCACAATTTTCTTCTCATCTTAGAGGTGATTATGAAGATGCCTGGATCTTGGATTCAGGGGAAAATTAGCACATGACTTGTCCACATGATATTTTTTGGAATTTTCAATATTGCCAACTTAATTCCATTTTTCTTGCAAATGATACAAAACATACTCATTATGGAAAAGGTGAAGTTAATGTTTTTCTCCTTGGCATTGGAGAAAAAATGATTTCCAATGTATGGTATGTACCAACATTAAGAAAAAATTTCTCCCTTTAGTCACGATTCGACAAGCAGTACATTAGGTAATTATGGAAGATGGTTTAGTCAAGAATGATTTAGTCAAACAAAGCTTGAAAACTGTCATGATAGGTTATGAAGATGGAAAACTATTACGAATGAAAGGGACAATTATTCCAAGGCATTCTAATTTTGCAGGGGCAGTGACTACAAGTATTTCACCTGTAAGACTATGGCCTGTAAGGTATAGCCATTTAAATTTTGAGAGTATTTCTCAATTACAAAAACATAGAATGGTTAAAGGACTTCCCACTTCCAAAAGGGAAAATGCAAAATGTGAAGCTTTCATTTATGGAAAACAAAGTCGACAATGTTTTCTACTTAAGAAGCAATACATAAAGCTATCTACTTAAGAAACAGATCTCCAACTGCTTATTTAGACGAAATCACACCTTATGAAGCTTGGTTTGGTTTCAAACCTCGAGTTAAACATCTTAGATTTTTTGGATCAATATGTTATGCCTTAGTTTTGAAAGAAAAACGAACTAAATTTGACTCAAGAAGCTTAACATGCACAATGATTAGCTATGATGATGAGAAGAAACGGTACCATCTTTTGACCAATGGAAAACTTATTGTGAACAGGGATGTAATCTTTGATGAAACAAAAAGTAAGGATGCGATAGAAATCAGAAGTCTTATTCAAAATTTAGAGACTGAGGGCAGTAAAAGAAAAGGAAAAATGCAATGTCAACCAACTTCACCAAATTTCTATGAACTTGTTTTTCCTTCATTTGAAGATGAGTCATCTAGTCAATCTACTTCAACAACATCATCCGGGTCTTCTAGCAGTTCATTCACATCTCCAAGCAGCAACAGTTCTTCTCACAGAGATTCTCTAGCCTCTTCACCTAAATGAAGAACATCAGTTTACATTAATCCTCTTTACAATGATGGAGAATTTTCCAAATCACAAGCAAGTGAGCACCAATTACCGAAATGGGTAGTTCAACTTTTGAAACATGTAAAGCCTATTGAGAAGAATAAAATAGGCACCCAAAGGGCACATAGAAGTGAAGGAAATTTTTCCTTGATAGAAAATGATTTTACTGAACCTTCCACATACAAAGAAGCAGTAAAACATAAAGAATGGCAACAGGGTATGGTTGAAGAATATCAAGCAATAATTGATAACAACACTTGGAAACTTGTTCATTGTCCATAAAACAATAAACCCATAGGATGCAAATGGGTTTACAAAATTAAGTATAATAAAAAGGGAGAACTTGAAAGTATAAAGCACAACTTGTCACAAAAGGTTTTGCACAGCAGGAAAGCATTGATTATGAGGAGACGTTTGCTCCTACAGTTAAATGGAACACCATCTGATTAACACTTGCATTGGCTACTTAGAAAGGATGGAAACTTCATCAAATTGATGTGAAAAGTGCTTTTCTCAATGGGGATTTACATGAAGAAGTGTATATGAGACAACCACTAGGTTTTGAAATTGAAGGGAAAGAACATAAAGTCTGTAAATTGATCAAGGCTTTATATGGACTAAAACAAGCTCCTAGAGCTTGGTATGAAAATATGGATGAATACCTTAAGAAAGTTGGTCTTCAACGAAGCGAATATGATGATACTTTATATGTGTAACAAAAAAGGAAAATATTTGGTAATTCTTGTTATGTATGTAGATGATTTTATCATTACTCACAACCATGATGATCATATTATACAGGTGAAAAAGGAGTTACATGCAGGCCTTAAGATGACAGATTTGGAATTACTTCACTAGTATCATGGAGTTGAAGTCTTCCAATGTCCACATCATATTTTCATTTCTCATAGTAGGTATGTAGCAGAGGTTCCTCAACGATTTGGAATGCCGGGTTGCAAGCCCATTCTTGCCCCCATGGAGCAAAACTTAAAGCTTTCAAAATTTGAAGGGGGCGAAAAGGTGGACAACAATACTTATAGACAGCTGATTGGCAACCTGATTTATTTGACAAATACTCACCATGATCTATCTTAAGCAATTATTATTCTTTCACATCGTATGTAGGAACCACAGGAAAACCACTGGAATGCAGCCAAAAGAGTTCTTAGATATATCCAAGGAACAAAAGATTTTGATCTTCTTTACACAAAGACTAAAAATTTTGTACTTGGTGGATATTTTGATGTCAACTTTGCTAGAAGTATTGATGATCGATCATCAACATCAGGTTATTTAATGGACATGTGGTCAGCTGTAGTATCTTCAAGTTGTAAGAAACAAGCTACAGTGGCCACTTCTTCAGCAGAAGCATAGTATGTTTCAACATGGGAAGCAGCATGTGAAATTGTTTGGTTGTGCAAAATTTTGCAAGACTTGGGCATTTCTTAGGCAGAAGCTACATCATTATTCATTGACAGCTAGTCAGCCATCAAACCTACCAAGGACCTAGTTTTTCATTAAAAGAAAAAGCATGTGGACACCACATATCGTCATATCATATCTCTCATTGCCAAATATGTCCTCAAGCTAGTTTATTGTCCTTTCGAAGATCATATCTCTGACATTTTCACAAAACCACTTGGCAAAATAAAACTTACTAAGTTAAGGGATGAACTTGGTATCTGTTGTAATGTATCTTTGGATCATAAGGGGGAATGTTAAATGATCCAAAAATAAAAAATTATCATAGGTTATAAAGTTGGAATAAAATAATTATTAATTTAAGATATTAAATTAATAATTATTATTCTAGAAGTTTTAAATATTTAATGGGGACATTTATGATTAGTATATAGTTCTAACAAGATATGATTCTCAAAATGTGTCACATCTTAGGCTCTATTTTAGGAGATTAGTTAGCTAGTTGTTTTGAATATCATTTATTGTAAATGGACACTTGCTACTTAATAAGTGATCCATAATTAGAGGTAGTTAGGACATTGAGCTTATAAATAGCTCACTGCAAGAGTGTTTTGTTGTTCCGGTGTAAACTCTTGCAAAATCAAATATGTAATTATTTTTTTCTGATTAATAAAATTACGTGTCTGAGGACACTTTCTCCATCATTCAAAAGGTTACCACCCCTGTATTTTGCATTCTATGAGAGAGACACATCCTACTCCTCGGCAATTCCAAGGATTTACCTCCACTTTATTTTTCGTTCAGATAGAGAGAGATATATCTAGAGAGGTTCATATTTCATGGCAAGGTGAAATAGATTCATAGGGTTTGTAGAGTTAGTTATGTAGTTATATAGTAGTTAGTTAGGTAGCTAGATAGTGGATATAATGGTCTAAAACATTTTAATCATCTAACATTTGATCTGATGGTGCATAAAGGTACAAAGTGGAAGTTGAGAGAGTTGTTTTGAGAGGGGAACACCTCAAAAACAATGCAATATTGACATTTTAAGGAATTACACAGACCCAAGGATTCATTTATTCCTTGTTTGTGGACGGGATGACCAAAAGCATAATCTAAATGAGAATGCCCCATCCTAGAGCTCATACAATTTAAAAAAAAGGTTCCACAGTCATCTTGATGGTTGATTCAAATATGTTTGGCAGATTTTCACAATCCATGCATCAATTGTATTTGCATTAGCACCAATCCTCTAATCATTACATCCCTCCAGATTATTTGATCTTATCATCATGTGGCATTCTTTGATTAAAAAAATTCGAGCCCATACTTAGAAATGATTCTCATCCGTTTATCCTTGCCACCCACAGGGATTGTGTCATCCTGCTAGCCTATTTTATGGGCTCTTTTAAAACTACTTGGATAGGCCCTAGAAGATGAGTTGTATAGGGGAATCCACTGACATCCAATAGTATGCATCCATGTGTCTGCAAAGAGAAAGGGTTCCCGCGGCCTAATTTTTCATTTTATTCCTTAATAATTTTTTCTAAGGGTCTTTGCCTTCCTCTTCTCCTTTCCCCACATTGGTTGGTCTGTCTCAAAACTATTGCGAAAAAAAATGTTACTGATTGAGCTATATGGGGGTTCCATAAATGGGCTAATAGAAAAAATTTCAACTATTATGTTGTCTACTCCATGTCTTCTGAGAGGATTGTTTCGTCCCTCCAATAACTTGGTTGGAAATTATACATTCTTGGGATTACTCAAAACTATTTGTGGAGGGTGATTTTCAAATCACACTCATCATCATGATCAAAAAACTTGTACATAGAATATCTAAGAGATAGAGACTAGAAGCATTCATTTACCAATCCTCAACCCTTATGATCCATATTCTAGACACCATGACCTTCCATGTTCGTCACATAGGCTACAAGGTTATAGATCTATTGGAAAACCATGGATGTTTGGAATCTCTATAAGTTTTCTTGTGATGTTGGAATCTAGAATTTATTCTTACTACATTCCACCCTTAAATATGAATGTTGGTAGCTAATCGAGAAAGATATTGATATCCGTCATGGGGTTTTTATAGGGGAAGTGGTGATATAGGTCTCTCCAGAAATGCTTAGAATTTAGAAGTGGTTTTGGAGACACTCAAAAGTTTAATTTACTAAATTGAAGTGAAACATGGGTCAGAATGAATATCTCATTACAAGATTCCAATAGTGAAAATGACACCTCAATCTGAGTTGATATGTGAAAGTTATGGCCAATAAAATATTTGGTCAAACTAGGCCCATTGGCAGCCACTAACGAAGTGAAAACTTGATAGATCACGATGATGGTTTTTGGCGGTCATAATAGAAAAAATTTGTTGCCTACTTAATTTTTCTAATGACCTTAAAAATATGCTCATGTTTTTTTGAATAACTTAGCCTAATATATA
>APFE030034356.1:33050-52373 GCA_000404065.3 Pinus taeda
GATAGCACCAACAACATCATCAAACTTTAAAGTACTAGATCCAGAAACAGAGTTACTAATGGCCATTACTAAACCATTCCAACTTTCTGGTAATGAGCACAAGAATAACAGAGCTCTAACTTCATCATCAAATTTTACCCTTACAGAACATAACTAACTTGTAATAGTATTAAAATCATTTAAATGGTCTGCAACAAGTCCACCTTCCGACATCTTCATATTAAATAATTGTTTCATAAGAAATACCTTATTCGAGGCCGAGGGTTTTTCATATAGTTTCTCCAATGCCTTAATAAAACCATTTGTCATTGTTTCCTTCGAAATGTTAAAGGCGATCGATGCTGCGAGGCACAACCGTATTGTTTCAAGTGCCTTTCTATCGAGAAGGTTCCATTCTTCATCTGTCATACCCATTGACATCTTTGTTTTTCCGCCCAATGGTAGGTATAGATCTTTCTGATACAGATAATCTTCCATATGCATATTCCACATCGAGAAGTTTTGTCCGTTAAATTTCTCGACCCTAAACTTACCATCTTCCACCATTGCTCCCACTCGAACGAGGAAACCTTCTTTCCTGCAAGTTTATTAGCCAAATAGACCTTCGGCTCTGATACTAGTTGTTAGAAAATTATATATTACGGAGCAATGGAACACATTAAATATTGCGGAAATATAAACACAGAAAATGCATAAAACAAGAGAGACACAGATATACGTGGTTCACCCAGTTTGGGCTACGTCCACCTCGAACAGCTAGTCCTTCCTTTCTATTATCCAACAAAATGAAGAGACACAACCTACAATGGATCTGCTGTAATATCCTCTGTTTTCTCTCACAGTCTCACCTCTCTGTTTCTCACTCAGAATACATGTCTATTACATAGCCTCAAATACAATGCCTTCATACAAAGAGAGGGGTTGTCTTCTAGGGCAAAAAACGCTAAACTAAATAAGTTCTACTGTCAGATCATCTACCTAATGAACAACCCAGATTGACTATAAATTACTATACTTTTACAAGGCAATTTTACATATGTTTTTAGCTTCGGGGGACCGCTAGCCCCTAGACCCCCCTGTCGGGGGGGATCAACCCCCCCGGACCCTCGCGGGGGGGAAAAGTCCCCCCCGCGTGGATGGGTGTACAAACTTCCTGGGGTATACATCTGGCTGAAACAAAGACCTCTAAACAATCATGCTCCATACTCAACACTCCTAAAAAGCAAGAAAACAATGTGTATTTTTTTAATTTTTGCATAACTTTTGTTTGAAAAATAATTTTGAAGTGATTCAAAGGTCATAGTGAAGCATATATATTTTTGTTTGATTCCAAAATGCCTTGAAGAAAAAAAATGGACATGCCTAGTAAGAAACCAAAAATCTCTACTACGACACAGGAAGAAGAGGAAGAAATGCAACGTGATGTATCAAAATTATGAGACCAAGTGCAACAAATTTCGCTCTCGCAAAGAGTAACCAAAAATGAAATGGAATATAAGATGGATGGCTTGAAGAATGGTTTAAAAGCAGACATGGAATATTTGAAGGATGAAATGAATGTTAATATGGATGGTTTGGAACCAAAAATAAAAGTAGATATGGAAGGATTGAAGGAAGATATAGAAGATTTGAAGGAAGATTTGACAAAGTTTCTACAACAAATGATTCCTAATTTCAACAAGGTATTCTATGAAACTCATGATGAGAATAAAAGGAATGTTAATCCTAAATTTAGAGACTCTAACTTTGGGTTGAAGACCAACCACATTCCAAAGATCTATATGAGGAATTTTGATGGCAAGGATCCCATAAAATGGATATTATAGATGGAGCAATATTTTGATCTTCGTGATGTGAACCACACACAAAAGGTATGAATTTCATCTTTATATCTAGAACCCAATCAGTTTGTATGGTATCGATGGATTTTTCCTCCTAAACCACTTTTCACTTGGTCAATTTTTAATAAGGAAATGATAGCACATTATGAAGATGCACAGAGAAACACCTTCTTTAGCTAATTGATAAATCTCAAACAAAAGGGTTCAATGGCAGAGCACATTGAGGACTTCCAAAAATTCAATATTAGGGTAATTGATATTCTAGAGGAGCTTAGGATTGATTTCTTCATAGGGACTCTAAACAATAACATCCAACATGAGGTTCTCCTTTTGGAACCTGATTCATTATATAAGGCATTCAGGGTGGTAAGAAATGTTGAAAGAAACATTATGCAACAAGGAAGTCTACCACTCACAACTATAAAGATGGAAGTGTTCCTACTCCTAGCCTTCCACAACCTACAAGTTTGACACCACAAAAATTGGAGGAAAAAATAGCAAAGGGACTTTGTTACAGTTGTGATAACAAATATGCTAAAGGTCATAAGTGTGTTGAGAAGAAATTATTTTACATAGATTGTGAAGAGGAGGAAGAAAAGGAACAAGAAACATCAAAAGAGGAGAATATACACCAAGAACCAACCCTAGATAAAAAGAAATGAATATGACCATTTCCTGTAATGCATTGGCAGGAATTACCACTCCTCAAACTCTCAATATAGAAGGAAATATCAAGAAGAAAAAGGTAATAGTGTTGATTGATTTAGGTAGTACTCATAATTTCATTCATTTTAATATAGCCAAGGAATTGAATTTCTCCCTATATCCAGCAGTAGAGTGTCAAGTGATGGTTGCAAATGGAGGAACTATAAATTACTCGGGAAAGTACCACAATATAAGGCTAACCATGGCGGAATATGTATTGAATAGTCCAATGCTTTCCATTCCCATGGGTGTTACTGATGTTGTATTATGAGTCCAATGGTTACAATCTTGGGGGACAATAGCTTTTAATTTTCAAGAAATTTTCTTGAATTTTTTTTGGGAAGGAAAGGAAGTTGAATTAAGGGGTATCACAAGGAAAATAGAAAATATAATTAACACTAATGGCATGAAAAGGCTTCTGAAGAAATAACAACAAGGTGGAATTAAACATTTATGCTCACTATAGGTTCAAACATCCAAATCATTTATTTCTCTAGATCTCCAAAAAGTATTGTACAATCATTCCCAATTATTTGATACTCCTAAAGGTCTCCCACCTATTTTTTATCTTTATCATGTTATCCATTTGATTCCAGGAAGTGTTCCTCCAAAAATTAGCCCTTACAGATATCCCTATGCCCAAAAGAGTGAAATTGAATGTATGGTTGCAGAAATGCTAGAGGTTGGTATGATTCAACCTAGTCAAAGTTCTTTCTCTACTATAGTAGTATTAGTGTAGAAGAAGGATGGCTGATGGTGCATGTGCCCAGATTATAGGGAACTCAACAAGCTCACTATTAAAGATAGATTTCCCAAACCTTTCATTGATGAGTTGTTGGATGAATTACATGGAGAAATTTAATTCACCAAGATGGATCTTCATTCAAGATATCATCAAATTAGAATGAAGACTGAAGACATTCCGAAAATATCATTCAAAACTCATAAGGGTCATTATGAACTTTGTTCATGCCTTTTGGCCTTACCAATGTACCTTCACATTTCAAGGATTAATGAATTCCATTTTCAAAACTTTCCTTGGAAAATTTGTGCTAGTATTTTTTGATGATATAGTAATCTACAACAACTCTTGGAAGGATCATGTTCAACATGTTGACAGGGTGCTCAGACTATTAGAAGAGAAACAATTATATGCAAAAACCTCCAAATGTTTCTTTGGAGCACAGGAGGTGGAATATTTGGGTCATATTGTATCTCATGAGGGTGTTAAGGTATACCCTAACAAATTAAATCCATTAAGGAATGGAAAATCCCCATAACCATAAAGCATCTTCAAGGATTTCTCGAGTTTATAGGGTATTATCGCATGTTTTTTAAGAACTATGGGAAAATAGCAGCACCTCTAACAATATTACTGAAGAAAGATGCATTTTCTTGGACTCCAGAAACAACTAAGGCCATTGAACATCTTAAAGAGGAAATGTACCAAGCATTGGTCTTAGCTATGCCAAGCTTCACAAAAACCTTTATTATGGAATGTGATGCCTTAGGAAATGGAATTGGTGTTGTCTTAATGCAAGAAGGAAGACCCGTTTCTTTTGAAAGTTTCCCAATCAAAGGAAAGTATTTACACAAACCTATTTATGAGAAGGAAATGTTGGCAATACTACTTGCACTAAAGAAATGTCGACCTTACCTAACAGGAAGACACTTCAAGATAAAAAAATATCATGATTGTCTTAAATACTTTTTGGAGAAAATATTATCTTTAGAAGAGCATGGCTCAAAACGATGTTGGGTTATGACTTTGAAATAATCTACAAAAAAGGGAAGCAAAATGTTGTTGCAGATGCACTTTCAAAAAAAGATGAGGATGTGGAAGCATTTCTTTGTGTCATTTCTATTATCCAACCGGATTGGATAACCAAAGGAAGGAAGGAATTGAAGAATGACAAAGAGGTGTGGATGCTCATTCAAAAGTTGTAGCAAGATCCCAATACATCTGATATATTTAGTTGGAAAAATTATTCATTATGGTACAAAGATCGCTCATATCTTTCTAAGAATTCCTAACTCAAACAAAAGATTATTTTGGAATTGCACACCTCCCCCTTAGGAGGGCACTAAGGGTTTTTAAAAAATTACCACAGGGTCAAGAAGGATTTTTTTGGGAAGGCCTTAAGTTTGATATTCATAATTTTGTGGTGAAATGTTTGGTTTACCAACAAAATAAAGTTGAGATAATTAAGACCCTGGGTTTGTTACAACCTTTAGGCATTCCAGGTTAGCATTGGGAGGAGGTCACAATGGATTTTATCACAAGTTTACCAAAGTTTGAAGGAAAGAGTGTCATCATGGTGGTAGTTGATAGACTTACCAAGTATGCACACTTTGTTCATTATCTCATCCTTTTAAAGCTAGTACAATTGCAACTGATTTTATGGAAACAATTCAAAAGCTACATGGAAACCCAAAGATTATTGTAAGTGACAGAGATCCCATTTTCACTGGAAATTTTTTGAACATAATTATTTTCTTTTCAATTAGATCATAGCTCATCTTATCATCCACAATCTAACAGGAAAACTGAGATAGTGAATAAATATTTATAAGGATATCTTCATTACTTTGTATCTAATAAACAAACACAATGGGTCAAGTGGGTACCTCTAGCTAAATGATGGTATAACACTTCCTTCCATACTACAAAAAAAATGACCCCATTTATGGCACTTTATGGATATCGTCCACCATCCATCATGTCATCTTTAAGAGAAAATTCTATGGTTCAAGAAATGGAATATGACATCAAGCATCAATAACAAGTTCTCCAACTCTTTAAGGGTAACCTCACTGTAGCATAGAATTGAATGAAACAACAAGAAAATTAGCATCCAAGTGAAAGAAGTTTTGATGTAGGCAACTGGGTATTTTTACAGCTACAACCATACAAACAAATGTCCCTCAAGCAAGCTAAGAAAGATAATAAATTATCACTCAAGTATTATGGTCCTTACAAGGTGTTGTAAAAGATTGGTACTATGGAATACACATTGGAGTTTCCTGCATCCTCTAGAGTACGCCTAGTTTTCTATGTTTCATGCTTAAAGAAGGTCATTGGTGATAAGTTCCCAGTTCAAACAATGTTTTCAATACTTGATGAAGAAGGGAAAATAATATTTGAGCCTGAAGAAGTCATAAAAACAAGAACCCGACAAATACGAAATCAATTAATTTTAGAGTATCCCATTAAGTGGAAGAAATTACATGCTAAATATTCCACCCTGGAGGATGAGAATTTTATACAAAAAAATTCAGAACTACTCAATTTTTTAGGACAACACTTTTTTGAAGGAGAGGGGCATGTTAGGTACCTATAATACTAGTGTGTCCCCCTTATTGTTATTGTTAGTGTAGCTCCCTATTTTTATTGGTGTTCCCTTAAATTAATATTTTTATGTAGAATCTAATTATATTTTGACCCCTTAGACTCCTATATATACCAAGGAGGTCTTATCATTTGTGTCATCCACGAATTGTTCATTTATTTGATGTAAAGGGGGTTTCCCCCTTGAAGATGATATTTCTCAAGTCATTAATCTATCTTTTTTTCTATTTTGTGAATTTGTTGCATAAAATTTGGTATCAGATGTTTGGATTCTAGGGTTTTGCTGCTTCAAACAGGACACATTAGAATTTTCACTATAATTGTTTTTATATTAAGATTAAGAAGATGAAATTTTAACCACGTGTAGTCAAAATCTGGGTGAACTTCGTGTATAAATTTCAAATATTGTTTTCCTATCTTTTCAGAGATATGGTTTGAAGAAGTTATGGTTTTTTGCATGATCTAGAACTCAGTCTCAAATAGGTGACCTAGGGAAAATTGTCATAAATTTATCTATGAGCAAGGATCATGAATGTTGAAGGTTCAATTCAACTGTGGTATGATGAGTTGGGAATCAAGGAACAAATGAAAGTGTTTGATGCCTAAGTGAGAGGCATCAACTAATATACCTATGACAACATACTATTTTTCTTGATTGTTAGTGGTTAACCCAATGCAAATTCCATTCTGATGGAGGATCATATGATCGGGGGAATAAACAGCCCAGGTTGTCGCAACCAGATTTTGTGACCATCGAGAACCACTATAAGCAAACCCATTGTGGTATGTTGTCAGATAATCCATCTATGACATAGGATGAGCGGATAGTTTAAAGTACATCAAATGATGAAGTGGTCAACATAAAAAATAAATCATGGTACATAGAATTTACATCATAAGGCCAAACTGAGGATTATAGGAATATTTTTTTAAGGTAGAGCCCGTTGATGAGATCTTTGAGGCATGTCCTATTTGTCTCTGCCAACAATTAGGAATCCATTAATAGGAAATGTTTTAAATGGTAAGGTCCTTTCCATAGGGTTTCAAACTTTCCATGTCCTAGAGCTTCCTTGGCAATCTCATATCAAAGTACAATATCTCCCTCGTTGAATGAGAAAGGGTTGACATTGCTATCAAATGAGGCTTTGGCTCTCTTTTTATGGGCATCATTATCCTGGAGGGATTCTCGCCGACTTCCATCTATGTATTCCAATTATACAATTTGTTGTTCTAGTGGCAAAGTTCCTAGGAGAAGCTCAATAGTGATCTCGCACTCTGTGGGGAGTATGGCTTCGAAGACATATACCAGGTGGAAAGGAATAAAGCCTATGGAATTTTTTACCAGCATGTAGTATGCCCACAAGGTAGAGAATAATATGTGATGCCAGTTGGTTTTGTGCTTGTTCACCATATGTTACAACATTGTCTTAAGGACTTCATTTATAACTTCCACCTCATTGTTATACTAGGGGTGGTATGGAGAGACAAAATCATGTGAGAAGCCAAGGAGTTGAGATAATTTGCGGAAAATATCATTCTCAAATTGTTTACCATGATTCATGACTAACTCCTTGGGAACACCAAACTGCGTGATGATATGATTAAAGAAAAACCATGTGGTAGTATCAATAGTGTTGTTGAATGTGGGAATGGATTCGACCCACTTGGTAAAGTAGTCGACGATAACTACTATGTATTTGTGGCCATTTTGAGATAAAATATTGCAAGTTATGAATTCTATTCCCCATTTGAAAAAAGGACCAGTGATGATGAAATATGTATGGGAGCTAGAGGAGCTCAAGCTTTATGGGCGAATCGTTGACAACATTCACACCTTTTGACTGCTTGAATACAGTCATGAAAAAAAGCAGGCTAGAAGTAGTTGGCACAAAGAATATTTTGGGAAATGGTCATCCCTAAGAGGTGAACACTATAGGCTCCACTATGGTAGTCATTTATAACCTCCTTGGATTCATCAATGGTAAGGAATTGATGAAGAATGGTGTCGATGCCTTTACGATAGAGAACATGTCCAATAATGAGATAGTAGGGGTACTAGTGGCGAATGTGCCTACAATCATCGTGGGTGAGATGAAGATGGAAATTTTGAGTTCATAGGAAGAGGAGTATGTCACCATACCAAGGGTCATCTATGGATATAACAAGTAAGTTTTCATATGGGAAATAATCATTCATAAGGGACCCTTAGATTTTCGAGGGGAGATTTGTGATGAACTCTGGAAGAATAAGAGATTTATTTCTCTTTGGGGAAGAAAACCGAAGATCAAATTCTTGTACAATAGCCACCCATCCAACGTACTTATGGTTTATCATATGAAAAATGAGCAAGTACTTCATATGGTTAATATTTGTGATAGTCCACAAAATAATGTAGTGTTGAAGCTTCTACACTACCTGTATGAGGGCTAAGGTTGTTTTATTTTTTAGATCATACTTCAAAGCAGGCCCAAAGAGTTTCTTGATGACATAATAGATAACGTACTCTCTATGGTCAAGTCTCCCTTCTTGGACTAGTACCCCTACGTTGGCTACATTTGAGGATGAGAGGGAGGAAATGTAGTCCTTGGTATGGTTAGGTGGGCTTATTAGTGGTGCCCATTACAATGTGTCTTTTAATGCCTCATGAATTTTGGGCCTATTCATCTCATTGTAAGGGGATGTCCCAATGTAAGAGACACAATAATCCATGTGAACATGTGGCATAATCAGGAATAAAGCGTCATAAGAAGTTGGCCTTACCTTGTGAGCATTTTAATTGCTTTAAAGTTCTAGGTGGTGGGATCTCTCGAATGGCCTCAACATTCAAAGGGTCAACTCTAATGCCTTGTTGGGAGACTATGAATCCAATATTATTTTAGCGATAACGTAAAAGACACACTTGAGAGGGTTCAAGTGAAGGTTATATTAGAAACACGAATGAAAAACCAAGCAAAGATCTTGCAGGTGGTCTGAGTGATTTTTGGAACAAACCATGAGATCGTCCAAATAGGCCAGAATTGGATGAGCCAGATCATGAAAAATATAATCATGGCCCGCTAGAAAGTGGCTCCATCATTTTTAAGGAAAAAGGGCATAACACAATATGTGAAAGTACCCCATGGAATTTTGAAAGTTGTTTTATATTGATTTCTTGGCATATTTGGATTTGGTTATATCTTGAGAATTCGTCCATCAAGGACAAGGCTTTGTGCCCAGCACATCCATCAATAACTTAGTCGATGAAGGGCATAGGATAATTGTGCTTGGAACATGATTTTTTTAAATCCTGGAAACTAGTAGAAATGCAAACGGTACCCTTTTTTCATGATGGGAATAGGGTTAGAAACCCACAATGTGTAAGAAATGGGGTAGATGAAACCAAGTTTGTGGAGTTTGTTGATTTCTTGTCTAATTGCTTTATCCTTGGATGAGTGGAGATAACGTTGCTTTTGCCTATTAGAAGGGAATCAAACCATGTGTCAATATAATATTCCACGACAAAGGGCAAATACCTAAGCATTGCCAAAATATGATCACACAAAAATATCCCTATATATATATATATATAACTATATATATAATATATAAAATATATAATATATATATATATATTATATATAATATATATATATATATATATATATATTATATATATATATCTGAAATAGGGCTTTGTATGATGCCACTTCTTCCAGAGAACAAGATACCCCCAACAATATTTCTTTAATTATACCAGGCTTGGTGGAAATATCTACCTTGATGGTAGGTGAGATATTATACATGTTCCATTCCTCAAATGTGTCTGGTGTGGGGGTGGGATTCTTGAACCAATTTAACTATCTAGGTGGTAGGAATTCATTTTTTTCTAATGAGAATATATTGTGGCATGGTGCTTCAGTAGGTGAAAACACTTTTTCTGGTAAAAGTATCCAGTGATGATGCATGGCATCCCAAGGGAATCCTAGTTCCATCATGGCCTCTAGAATATATTCGTCTAAATGAAAAATATTTTTTGATGATGAACTAGGTTGCGAGAGGTCATGAGGTTGTGATTGGTAGCTTGTCGTGCTAGTTGAGAAGTAAGAAAATGATTCAGTGGACGTTGATATAGAAACTAATGATGTTGACAATGCACAAACTAAATGGTTCTGTATAGTTGTGGGTGGTGCAACCTTTTTAATGGGCGAAGTGGTCTCGACACTAAATAATGATGAGAAAACGACATGAATCATGGTTCCTATGGATGAGGATATGAACCATATAAAAATGTTGGGTATCATCAACACTAGGTGATGGGAAAATCTCCCATGTGGTAGCTGAATGGAGGGTAAGGGAAGGTTCCCAAGAAGGTGTCAAGATCCTTAGGTGTAAGAAATCTTCCTCTGTAGGAGGAGGTTGTTCAAGAACTATATGAAATGGGCATAACTCAATGCTAAGTTTTCCAAATTTTTGCAACGTTGGACATGTCACCAAACTATGAAAGGTACTTGTACAAATGTCACAAAGTTGAGATATATGTAATGTAGATCTTGTGTGCATATAAGAGATGGTCTGTGTAACAACATCTCTCATGGTTCATGACGATGGCTGATGTCATGAGGTGGGTAACTTGTTAATGGTGTGGGCCACCCATTTATATTATCACCAGCGACATGGGAAGGGATTAATGTTCCAATGTTAGTTTTTTGCAAGGCTTCCCCTTGCCTCTTGAAATTGAGGGAGGTATGGGTAGTTCCTTGTATGATAGACCTGGGAACAAATGTGAAAATGGTTGTGCTTACATCTAAAATTGTTTGAGCTATTAGGCCGAGGAAGGTGGACCAATGACAGAAAAAGGTCCCTAATCTTATTCAACTCTTAGCATTGATTAGTAAAATTCCATGGTTCGTCACATAAGGCTTATGAAAGGGTGGGTTTCAGTGGGACTGTTTTAGGAAGCTTTGTTATCCTGGGGGAGACTGATATTTGGTGTGAGGTAGAATGGAAATGGGCATGAGGATGAATTGAGTGCAGAGCTTCTTCCTCAAAGACACAATAAATGGTTTGAATCACATTGTCTATATTTGATTCAGGAGACAACAATGGTGTAATTTTATTAGCTTGGAAGAGGGCTACTAGTGCGTCTTGATAGCGAGGGAGCTCCAAGAAATGGTGCATGTAGTGTCTGCACTGTGTGCATATAACACATGGATGGTTGGTACGTAATTCATTATTGGGTGGTGGAGTAGTCTTGTCTCTGGATGGAAAAGGTGGGGTCATTGGTACCTTTGGGGCATGAATAAGGGCTTTTAGTTCTTCCATTTCTGAGCACTGATTTGTAGGGAACCTCGATACCTCACATAATTCTCATGGGGGAGGTAACCTAGAAGAGGTATTAGTTGAAGCTTCGACATTTTTACCTTTTTGTTTCTGTTAGGTCCCTATACTACTAGTGTAACCCATTATTTTTATTAGTACATCCCCCTTATTATATTTTTGTGTCCATGTAGTCCCTATATTGTTATTATTGTGCCCCATAGAAGCCCACTATGGTTATTATTGTGCCCTTACATTGTTATTGTTATGTCAGCTCTGATTATATTATGACCCCTTAGACTCCTATATACAGAAAGGAGGTCTTGTCATTTGTATCATCCAAGAATTGTTCATTTTTGTAATGTAAAAGAGGTTTCCCCCTTGAAGAGGCTGAATTCTAAGGCATTGATCTATCTTTTCTATCTTTTTGTGAACTCATTTAATAACATTTGGTATCAGAGGTTTTGATTCTAGGGTTTCGCTACTCCAAATAGGTCATCGTGGAATTTTCACTATAATTTTTTTTTCTGCGACATTTTAGAAGCTAAAAGAAAACATTTGAGCTGAAATTGTTTTGAACTTTAGGTCCGAATTTTAGAGCTTTTCTCGCTATATTTTCGAAGTTATGATATGAGGAAGTTAGGATTTTTGTAGACTCTCGAATTACATTCCAAACAGGTGACCTGGGGAAAATTGTCATAAGTTTCGTTTTGGCATCAGACTGAAATTTTGTAAGAAGTTTCAGAAATAGGAGTGCCTGTCATTTTTTGTATATCAGTTTCAGGTACTAAGGTCAAAACAGTGACATGTGGCACTTCATACAATTTTGCACTACTGAATTAGTCTATAATCAAGTCATCGTGGGAGATTTAGCATAACTCTTCCTTGGAGAATCCAACCTTGATTAGACTTGCGGGGTTAGAAAGAGGACTCAAAGGGCTATTTCAGGAAGTGATTTCAGATATTCAAGATCACAGTTATAGAGATACAACATATTCAATATCGAGCTCTTACAAAGTGAAAAAAAGGTTTGTAGTTTTTTTTTTATTTTTGCATAAGATTGGTTTGAAAAATTAGTTTGAAGGAATTCAAAGGGAATAGTGAAGAATTATTGGCATTAATTAATGCCCCGAAGAAAGAAAATGGAAACACCTAGTAAGCAACCTAAAAGCTCTAGCATGACTCATGAAGAAGAGGAAGAAATGAAACATGGTATATCAAAATTACAAGACCAAGTACAACAAATTTCACTCTCACAAAAGGTAACTGAAGCCAAGATGAATGGCGTGGAAGCTAATACGAATGGTGTGCAAGTTAGGATGGATGGTGTGGAAGCTAAGATGAATGGCATGGAAGCTAAGATGAATGGCATGAATGCTAAGATGAATGGCTTGGACGCTAAGATGGAAGAATTGAAGATAAATTTGAATAAGCTGCTACAAGAAATGGTTACTAATGGCGAATGGGTAGTAAAGGAAACTCATGATGAGAATAAAAGAAATGTTAATCATGATTTCATAGACTCTAATGTTGGATTGAAGACCCACCGTGTTCCAAAAATCGATATGAGGAAGTTTGATGGCAAGGATCCCGAAACATGCATACTACAGATGGAGCAATTTTTTGATCTCCATAACATGCAAAACTTACGAAAGGTACGTATTGCAACTTTATATTTGGAACCAAATCAGTTTATATGGTATCGATGGCTTTTCTCTCGTAAACAAATTGTCACTTGGGCAGTTTTTATGGAAGAAATGATAGCACATTATGAGGATACAAAAAGTAACACCTTTTTTAGCCAATTGATAAATCTCAAATAAAAGGGTTCAATGATGGAGCAAATTGAGGACTTCCAAAAATTGAACATACGGGTAAAATATATTCTAGAGGAGCATAGGATTGATGTGTTCGTAGGGACTTTAAAGGATAATATCCAACATGAGGTTCGCCTTTGGGAACTTGATTCATTGGAGAAGGCATTCAGGTTAGCAAGAAAAATTGAAAAAAATTATGGCAACCAGGAAGCCTACCACTCACAACTATAAAGATGGAAGTGTTGTTTCCCCTAGCCTTCCACAACCTACAAGGTTGACAACACAACAATTGGAAGAAAAAAGAGAAAAAGGGCTTTGTTACAATTGTGATAGCAAATACACTAAAGGTCATAAGTGTGCTAAGAAGAAATTATTCTACTTAGGTTGTGAAGAAGAGGAATAAAAGGAACAAGAAATGTCAAAAGAAGAGGATATACTCCAGGAACAAACCCTAGATAAAGAAGAAATGTATCCGACCATATCTTGTAATGCACTGGTTGGAATTACCACTCCTCAAACTATCAAGATAGAAGGACATATTAAGAAGAGAAAGGTAATAGTGTTGATTGATTCAGGAAGTACCCATAATTTTATTCTTTTTTTGTTTTTTTGCTAAGGCAAGAGCGGAACCTTCTCTTCAATCGAAAAAAAAAAAAATGTACAAAGGCTGAACATACAATTAATCATTAGATCCTGAGCCATGGATCCAACAGATGGGAGGCATTTCGGATGGCTGAGAAGCCCACCCTTTATCAAACAAAACGGACCCGATGAGCACAGAAAACCATAATAGATAAATCTATCGGGTTTGTTTTTACATAACTTTCATGCTAGTACACCTCTCGAAATCCACCAGATGCACGTGATACCAAAAAGATCGTGTGAGCAGTGCAAAAGTTAACCTTAGTTCCAGACCCACCAACAAGCCTGAATAATCCTAGCCGAAGAATGATTGCAGTAGATCCAATGGTCAGAAAACATATGACATGGCCCAACCTTACTGAAGATTACCATGCGATGAGGGTGGTTTTTCCTCCCCACCCTGAGCCACGTGTTAGGTGGTGAGTGGAATCGCTTCTGAAGAAGAAAAACTACTACCCGCCTGAAAATGGTGTGATACATCGAAAACCATTTCAAGGGCAGTAAAGCTACCGGTCGAGGGTTGTTGCCGTGAAAGACTGTATTCCATCGTCATGGCCCAAAGAAAAAGAGGAACCCTAATTCTTGCCAATCCGTTGAAACTTCATGTGCTCTGATGACAAATATAGACCTGCATACCCAAAACTTCCTTGCTTGTTTCATTACTCTACATAAAGATCAACCTGATCCCATTTCTATGGCCCTCGTTTGCTATAACCTGTAGTCCTCTTCTGCCTGACTAAAACATTCCTCCCTTAATCTGTTCTGTGGCATATCTCACCAGATCAACTTGACTTTGTTTTTGGTACAAGCCAATCCTTGATTGGCCAGAACTTCTGCCAGTTTATTGGTTGTCCTCCTCACATGAGTGAAACTCACAGTGCGTAAGTTTAGGAGGTGAAATTGAATCCTTTGAAAGACCTGTATTAGCCTCCAATGGCTTGAGACTTTTTATAGCTCTGTGCCATAGCAAATTCTTTTAACCGAGTTAATGATCAACTCAAAATCGACTCAATAATAATGTTCTGGAGACTATCTTGCTTCAGGAAGTCTATACACTGTTCAAGTGCCATTAATTCAGCCATATTGTTTGTAGCTCTTCCCAGATGGCAATGGAAAATGAAAATAATGCAGCCACTATCATCTCGTAACACTCCTCTGAAACCAGCAAGACCTGGGTTGCCTTTAGAGGCCCCATCAATGTTGAATTTCAGAAAACCCTGATGGGGTGGATGCCAATAATCTGGCTTAATGGGTAGATTCATAACCTTCCTATCCATTGCTTGTGGTATAATTCCCTGCATATTCAACTTACAAAGTATCTGCTTCTCCTTTTCTGAAGATGGATTATTGGGGGAGTTGCGCACAAGGGTGCCAACTGTCTCCTTGAACTATCTTAAAATCTGCTAAAAAATGTGTTGGGTGGTGCTGTGAACATTTTTGAAGATCCTATTGTTCCTTTCTTTCCAAACATTCCAAATTATGAAACCTAGACTTAAAACCCAAGCCAAGCGAAGAAAATCATATTCAGAAAAGTTGCATCTCCAATTATTTAGGGTGTTGACAATTCTTTCTTTGTCCCTATCCGTTTGTTGGAAAATTGTAGCAAAAGAATCCCACAACCAAGAGGTAAAGGTATAGTCATTGAGATGGTGCTCCATTGTCTCCTCTTGGGATTCAAAGAGTTGGCATCTAGAGGGTCCTAGAACACCCCTTTTCCCAATATTTTCCCAAGTCAGAATTTTCTTGTGATGAACCAACCACATGAAGAGTTTGATTTTCATCCAACCTTGATGTTTCCAAAGGTCCTACCAAACCCTGTCTAGAACATGGGAATCCAGCTTAAGGAAAACCTTCTTTGCTTTCTTAATGTTGAAGGTGCCTTCTTTATTGTTGCCCCATCTGAGTTGGTCATGCCCCTCTGAAACTAGAATCTTCCTTTGCTCCACAATTCACATTAATGCCTATGTTTTTGCTTTTAAGGGGTTGTTAGCCCCAAATTCTATATTCTTCCAGGTTCTCCATTTGTCTTCTAGACTGGGGTGTTCCCAGAAATATTTGATCTTGAAAATTCCTTTGTTGTCTGTATCTTTCTTTAGGTCCAACAAGTCCTCTCTTAACAGTATTGGTTCTTGTTTCCATCTATCCTCCCAGAACAGAGTAAGGTTCCCTTCTCTGATTTCCTAGAAACTCTTTTCACTAATTCTCTCTTCTCCCAAGCCTTATTCCATATGTGGAATCCTTTTATGATTCCCGTAATCCTTATGTGATCTTTCTCTTGCCAAGTACTGGCATATTTTTCTTTCCATACACAAGCCCACTAAGCCTTTGGATCCTTTACCCAGCGCCACCATAATTTGGCCCCTAAAACCTTGTTGAGAACTTCTGGATCATCCAGTCCAAGGCCCCCAAGGTATTTCGGCTTACAAAGCTTCTCCCAAGAAACCAAGGCTTACAAAGCTTCTCCCAAGAAACCAAGGCCCATTTCTTTCTCTCGTCCCCCTTACCCCAAAGAAATTATTTTTGAATAGTTCTCAATTATTATAAAACTCCCTTTGGAGCTGGAAGTGCTGAAAGCATAAAAATGGGGATTGATTGCGAAATGGCTTTTGTAAGCACCAACTGCCTGGCCAAGTTTAAAGATATGATAGTCCATTTTCTGATTTTATCCTCATCTTATTGATTATCAGCTCCCGGATGTTTTTGTGTAGATATTTATCAGTTAGAGGAACTCCCAGGTACTTGGAAGGAAGGACCTCCCTTTGAAAGCCTAGAATTCTAGAAATGTTTCTCTAAATAGCGATATTAGTATTAAAGAAAAAAAATCTTAGATTTGGATAGATTTACCTCCATACCTGTGGCCATAGAAAATTCATGTAGGATTTTATTATAAGCAAGATCTTCTTTGACCGTGGGGACTCCCTGTAGCATAGTATCATCAACAAATTATTGATGGGACAAAGCTTGTCCATTTTTAGAAAGTTGGATACCCTTTATATAACCCCTTTCTTTCACATGCGTGATAGATCACCCAAGTCCTTCCATCATGAGGATAAAGAGAAAGGGAGAGAGCAGGTCCCCCTATCTAAGACCTCTTGAGGGAGTAAAGGTCTTGGAACGAGAACCATTGACCATTATTGAAAAGCTAGAAGAAGTGACCAGTGTCATAACTCGTCTTACCTAATTATGATCAAAGCCAAAGGCTAGAAGGACCTTCCTAATATAGGTCCAATTCAGCTTATCATAAGCTCTGGCAAGGTCCAGTTGCATAATCATTCCTGCATTCTTAGTGCTTAACAATGAATGCACCACTTCATGTGCTTGAATGATATTATCAAGAATTTGTCTACCCTCCACATAACCTGATTGCTCCATCGACACAAGAATAGGGAAAAGGGGTTTGAGTCTATTGGTGATAACTTTGGATATAATTTTATAAATCAAATTGCACAAATATATCGGCCTAAACCTATTTGGAGTCTGAGCATTATCCTATTTGGGGATCAAGGAGATGAAGGAAGTATTGAGCGCCTTAAGAATATTTCTATTTATCCTAGAATCCTCCACCACATTCATATTATCTTGTTTAATAATGCTCCAACAGGATTTGAAGAAATCCACATTGAAACCATCAAGGCCCAGTGCTTTCCCATTCTGCATTTCCTTAACTGCTTCACTAACCTCATCATCAGTCACTGGCTTGTTGAGATTGAAATTGTCCTCTCTAGATAGTAGCTTGGGTATATGCCTTGTTAATAAAATGTTCTCTGTCTACAGTGGTCTCCTTTACTATACCTTGAAAGTGTTGGACTAACACAAATTCGATTCCTTCATGGGAATTGCACAGATGACCTCTCTCGTCCTTGATTGAAGAGATCCTATTGGGATTTGTTCGCCATAGTGGATTTGTGGAAAAATTTGTTTTTTCGTTCCCCTTCTTTTAGCCACTGAACTTTGGATTTTTTTCTCCAATATATTTTCTCTTGTTTGCATAAGTTCTCCTAGTCTTGATGAAGTTTGATGACTTGGTCATCTCTTACTCTGTCAAAGACCTCAGTAATAAGAGTTTGATTGAGTGTTTGCATCTTATCTTCAACCTCTTTTTTTGCTACAAAAATATTGCTAAATTCCTTCTTCTTCCATTCTTTGAGTCTGATCTTGATGTGTTTTAGTCTTTTGTGAAGCAGAAACATTCTTGTTCCCTGAATGTGCAAATCCTCTTTCCACCATCTTGCTATGTTACTGATAAAATCAGGGTGGGTAAGCCAAATATTCTCAAATCTGAAAGGCCTATTCTTGGGGGTGCCTATGCCCTATACCTCCAGTTGTACAGGCCAATGGTCTGAGCCACCAAAGGGGAGAATTCTCACTGTCATTTCCTTGTCTATGAGCATAAGGTCTTCTGAAATAATGAATTCATCTATTTTTGAGGCTACTTGTGACTCCCCTCCTCTCTTGTTGTTCCAGGTAAAGAGGCCGAAATGTTTATTTAAAGTTCTTGTTCCCCCTTTTTTTTCCAAAAATGATTTGATCATGTTGAAGTCCCCCCCCCCCCCCCCCCCATTATACAAGGAACTCCTGCATGTCTATCTCTGAGATCTATAAGAGAATCTAGAAATTTGAGTTTATCATCTATTTTTTGTGGACCATAGACATTCATGACCAAATAAGTCTCGTTGTCTCCCACAGGTTGTATAACCAATGATAAATAATTCCTAGATGCCTTAGCATCTATTATGCCAATATTTTGGGGGTTCCAAAGAGTGAGTATGCCTCCAATTGTATTATCTACTTTAACTTCTAGAAACTCAAATCTATTGAGCCATTTACTATCGATTTCTTTGATTTTTCGAATGGAACATTTAGTTTCCTGGATAAAGATCATATCTGGAGCTTCTTGTTTCATTATATTACTAAGAAATCTTTGTTTCCTTCTATTACCTAAACCTCTAATATTCCAAGATGTGAACTTCATTATTAAATATTTGTAAAGGAGTAATTGGATAGGTCTTTCATCTTACTTGAATTAATCATTAGCTTTCCACATTCCATTAGTAGCTCGTTCTACTTTTTCCTGCCTCTTTTCTTTCCTGGGTATCTGGGAGCTAGTCCTGGCATGGTTTTCATAGTTTTCACTCCTTCGTTGCCTAACTTTCCGTTGTTGTTTTGCTTGTCCATCCCTTAGTCCTGTGTTTTCCATAGGAACATCTGTTGTACCCTGTTGAACTCTTCTTGAGGTAAAGAGTATACCCCTCCCATGGTTCCCTGTTTCAAGAATCCTTTCAGATCTAGGTTTTCTCTGTCCAGAATCTCCTGCAGTTCCTGATCATCAATTTCCATCTCACTCTGAGTCATATCTTGATCCGTCTCTAGTTCTTCATCATTCAGCATTTTTTCTTTCTATTTAGTAGCATCCTGTTCTTGTTCCCTATCTTCTTCTTTCCCTTTGTCCCTGAGCTTCCTTCCATAACTTGATCTTCATGTGATATTCCTTCCTCTTCTTTGAGAACTTAAAATTTGTTTAGATTGGCCTGTTTCTTTTCTATTTGTTGTTGTTTTGGCCCCCTTTTGCCCCCTTTTCCTTTATGACCCACTTTGTGAAATCTTTCAGTGTCTTTCATTGTTGTGGCTTTACTTCTGTTCTCTATTTTTTTGAGGGGGCAGTCTCTAAAAACGT
>APFE030034356.1:54691-72392 GCA_000404065.3 Pinus taeda
ATGGCGACCCTACCTAACAGGAAGACATTTCAAGGTAAAAATGGATCATGATAGTCTTAAATACTTTTTAGAACAAATATTATATTTAGAAGAACAGAAAAAATGGGTCACAAATATGTTGGGTTATGACTTTGACATCATCTATAGAAAATGGAAGAAAAATTTTGTTGCAGATGCACTCTCAAGAAAGGATGAGGATGTGGAAGCATTGTTTTGTGCTATTTCTATTATCCAACCAAATTGGATAAACAAAGAAAGGGATGAATGGAAGAAGGACAAAGAAGTGTGGCCACTCGTTCAAAAGTTGCAAAATGTTCCAATTCAAACAATATTGTCAGAACTTAAAGAGGAAGGAAAAATCATATTGGAACCTGGAGCAGTCATAGAAACAAGAACCTGATAGCTACGAAATCAATCAATTTCAAAGTATCTCATCAAGTGGAAGAACTTACCCGTTGAAGATTCCACATGGGAGGACAAGAATCTTATATAGAAGCATCAGGAACTACTCAAGCGTTGAGGACAACACTTTTTGAAGGGGAGGGGCATGTTAGGCCCCTATACGACTAGTGTAACCCCTTATTGTTATTAGTACAACCCCCTTATTATATTTTTGTACCCATGTAGTCCCCATATTGTTATTATTGGGCCCCATAGAAGCCCACTATTGTTATTATTGTGCCCTTACATTATTATTGTTATGTCGGCTCCGATTATATTATGACCCCTTAGACTCCTATATATAGAAAGGAGGTCTTGTCATTTGTATCATCCAAGAATTGTTCATTTGTGTAATGTAAAGGAGGCTGTCCCCCTCAAAGAGTTGAATTCTAAGGCGTTGATCTATCTTTTCTATCTTTTTGTGAACTGGTTTCATAATAGTTTCTCCTTTATGGCGACATATGTTGGTGTCAATGCAGGTATGGTTCGTTGAGGCATGGATGAAGTAATATTCACTCCAGTTGAAGTAATACCTAATTTTGCTAGCATGGCTTGTAGGACCAAATATTGAACAAGAATTACGAGATCCATGTTGGGAAAGGTAAGCGTTGCCATAACTTGGTGTGAGACAAAACTAGGTGGGGGATAAAAGAAAGGTGTTTTTATTGTTTCATATGGTAGGAATGATGACTTAGTAGTCACAATGCTAGGTGTTTCCAGAATTGGTTCCTGAGGGTGGGCAGTATTCGATGAACTCATCATACACACTGGTGTTGTGGAAGTAGATGAGACTACTGGAGAGACTCCTTGGTATGTATCAAGGGGTGATGGTGCTTTGAACATTCATGGGCCTGCTTTGATGAAAGATGGGACCGAATCATGGAAGGACCCTATGAAAGGTAACACACCATCGGGGGTTGTAGATAGATGTTTTTCGTAGTATGTTAATTTCTCTATGGTGACAATCTTCCCATGATGGGGAAATGTCATGATGTGAAATAATGGTAATGCTACAAAAGTCATGTCATACATGTAGCTACAACCTAGCAATATAGTGTAATCTAATTAGGCATCAAGGACTTTGATGTCTATGAGCATTTTTTTGCCAGCAAGCTCAACCAGGATGTTCTAGAAAAGTCCAACAGGTGAAGATAGGCGTGTGTCATAAGACCTTCATGTAATAGGGGATGCAGTAGAGTAAACTAAATTAGATATAATACAGGTGGATTCCCCTTCATCTAAGATGCATCGATGGATGATGATGTTCTGTATGGTGATTGGGATCTAAAAAGAAAACATATATGGCAGTCCTAGTGTAGCATTGTCCAAATAAAAATCCATCAACCATGAATCAAAGGGGTCAATTGTGCCAAATGTTAAAAGTAGGGTTTTTTGTTCGAGTTAGATAGGTTTGCAAGGCCTCCATTACTAACATGGTTGAAGGATATTGCAAAAATGCATCAACAATGTTTAGTTAGTTGCTACCTTTGAGTTATGGGAAGTATGACATAATGGCCCTTTGATAATTTTCCGAATGGGTTCAAGAGGGGGTCGTGGTATTGTCAGAGGTGGCGTATCAACAATGTTTAATTATGAGGAGGAAGTATTGGTTTTTAGAGGGGTCCCATAATCATGGTTTCATGTTTGAAAGAGAATATATGCTCCAACCAAGTAAATGTTATGATTGGTTGTATCATTATAACTGCCCCCAGTTGGATTTTGGTTTGGGGGAGGGCAGTGTTACACAATATCTTGTCACACCTCCTACACTTCCCTGTGACATACAATGAAGTGCCTGAAACATGATCATTATATTTTATACTCATCCATCTATACAATTTAGATCCCTCCTAAGACTTTTTTGGAAAATTTTCTTGAGCTTTCCCTAAAGAAATAGCTCTTAAACCCTAATTTGAGCACCATCGCTCTTATGAGGCTTAAAATTGCGATGATCGCATATTGTAATATGCCAGAAGCGCGATGACATCGCTCTGTTTTCTCATATACCTGTGATGATCCCAAAAAGGTAATTTTATTAAAGGAGATGAGAAGCTTTGTGATCTAGAAGCTTCCAGAGCAGTGAGCTAGAGGTGGTTTAATATCGATGAGATCGAATCCTCCTAATTTGACATCTTTGTCTTATCCCTATGAGCTACTGATGAGCCCCAGAAATGGGTAACTATATGGGCTCATTCTGCCTATTATTTTCATTTAATCCACCATTCTCAATATTTTTGTGCATGTTTTTGAATATATTTATGTCAATAGAGTGAATGGGGATGGTCACTTTGCTATGTCGTCTAATGAGTGTTTATTGCAAATTTTTTAGACAATTTTGGACAAGGACCATGAATTTATGAGCAAAATGGAAACCAAACTTGAGGAAACAGGGATGAGGACTTATAGGAGGGGTTTCTCCTTCATTAATGACCCCTTCCTTGAATTCTTCATCAACATCTCGGAGTACAAAGGCCCACATTGATGATTCCAAGGGGTAGTCGAGCAAGTCAAGTAGGGTCACTCTTATCTTCAGTTCTAGGCCGCTGAGTTCCTTAAGTTTAGGAGGATTGTTGGGAGTCCCCACTTGTATAAATAAGAATTCTTGAAGCCTCAGTAGGTTAGCCATTTCATAGTATATTTTCTCACTTTTGTGCAGCTTTGTACTCAGCTCATTTTCGAGCTCTTTTTGAAGACAATTTTATGATGTAACTATTATTTTTTTATAAATGAAGATGAACCATGTTTTGAACTAGCATTGATCTTTTCTAGAGGGCTGAAGCTCTTGGGTTAGGGCCCAAACCAAGCTGCCCAACACTTCCTTTGTGTATTTATATGCTTTTTCTTGCATTCATGAGATAATTTATGTTGTTTAAGTTAATATTTCTTTGTTAAATTAGGTTGCTTTTGATGGTCAGAATAGTTGTTTTTGCTTCAAGTTGCTTAAGTAGTTTTCTGCAGTGACAAAAAAAGGTCCAAAAATTTCAACAACAGTTCTTGATCTCCTCTCTCCCTCCTTGGGACCATGATTTGAGGTCAAGGCACTATTGCTGCCACCAAAAACATAGTTTTTGCTCTTCCAATGCAACTGCTAGTGTGATATTTCAAGTTGGAGAAGTTGATATTAGTTTGGATTCACATGCTTAGATCATTTCCTATTCATTTACCATGGTTTTCTCGCAAGCTTCTCTATTCATAAGATATTGTTTAGCATTTCTCCGGTTTTAGGTCAGAAATTAGGTTAAGATAGACAAAACTTTGTTTCTAGTTCTTTCTATGGTCTGTTTTTCTAAGTGAATATGCAGATCTATTGTAGGACATCTCAGCTCACCATCCCTCCATCAAACAGCTAGCACCAACCCACTTCTCCAATATTTTCCCACTCATTCGCCACATTTCGCCAATCTGCCCTAATTTCTGCGTTCTTTTCACAAAGTTGCATTTTTGCCCTTTGAACAAATCCAACCATCTCCTTCGTTCCTGATCTTCCTTGACAAGTTCTAGACCCCTCAAAACCTTCATCCAACCTTCATTTCCATTTTCCCATCATGTTTCCACGTCTAAACCTCCAAAAACCACTTTCGGCCTCCTCTTGTAAATCCTCCTATAGAACCTCCTGTAGATCCCCTGCAACCTCCTGTAGAATTTCCTGTGAGTGATTTTTCGAAGTCTGATCACAATGGAAGTCTCCAGAAGGGTACTAGGTACTTCTTAGGACCTCTCCACACCTTCATCGTCTTCTACAAAAGCCAACTCCATCTTCCTTTGCCACTAAACCTCTACACAGTCACAACCAATAAAATCACAAGCATAATAATTCCACATAAAAATACTCAAAAGTACAAAAAGATGATTTCTTCACATTTATTTTCATAAGTATCTTGAATAAATGTAATTTACCCTTCCAGTAGTCAATGGCACTCATTTCAGTAGTTTCCATCTCTTTTTACAAAAGTAGGGTTAGTGGGTAAATAAGGGTTTGCTAGGGTTTGCATTTCATTTCAGTTTTCCTTCGCTTTCTGCAAGTGGAATAGCCCCTGTAGAGTTAGTTTCCTTTCATCACAGTTAAAGCTTCTTCTGATAGCTCATAGAAGTTGGCTTAAGCTCCTAGAAAACTTGCGCTAGCCAATCAAGTGCGAGCCTGCAGTAAGAGCTAGTACTTGTGCATACAACATCGTCACTTCCAAGTTTGTTACGAATTACCAGTTTGATAAAAGTAAAGAAGGAAGCCCCAGGAGTTGTAGCATTATTGCTGCAATACTGGAGCTCACCAGCTACCTCCTTGATATGTGGGCCTAATCCTATCTTTGGAGAATTCCTAACTCCCTTTCCCAGTCTATAAATTCATCCTCTCCCATTCCCAAATGGTTGGTCAGGTTAGAGGCTAGGTTGATCTATGTCCATTTGCACCCCTATGATGAGCTTGTGCTTAGAGGTTATTCATTAGACTTGGAGAAGGAGTGTTGCAGAGTTTCATGGCTTGGACTTGGATTACCACTCAAGGAGAGCCTTTCAACATCAAGGATATGGTTGTAAGCTTTCCTTTATTCTTTAAATAATAATACAACTGTTGGTTCATCTTCCCAAAATATATATGTTCATGTATGTATTGGTTTGGAATTCCGTGATTAGCTAAATAGGTTATTATTTGATTTGATATTGGTTTTGGCATGCTTTGTTGTCTCTTGGTCACTTGTGCAGGTACATAAGCACTGGATGAAGCAGGAGCAAGGCCATGACACAAGGGGTTTGAGGATCTCAACAAAGGAAATTGGATTAGCATCAGAGCAAGGTAGGCTACCTCTCTTGTTCTACTTTTCAATTATAATCTAGGAAGATGTCTAGTTGATTGTCCCTTCAGTTTCTAGACCCACTCATTGGGCTAGAGGGATCATCTCTATCTTCAGATAGGATTAACCTCGTCAACAAAATGGTGACTCCATTGGGGAGCCTATGACCCTTTCCATCCAATCTTTCACCTTGATATTTTGTCTAGTTTGACCAACCGTCAATTTCTTGGCTTGTCTACATCGATCTGGGTCTATAACATCACTGATCACTACTTTAGAGTGATAAGTCTAGATTTTTCTTGGAATATTTTTAATTTTTTCCCATATTTCTCGCCCATCGTGGGTTTACCCTTTACAGTTACGATGATCACAGTTTTTACCTTTACAGTCATGATGAAATAAAAATCTTCATTTTTTGGTCATGCTTAAATCATCACTACTTTTGTTATACAAAATAGTGATGCCATCGTAATTTGCCTATGAAAAGTAGTGATAATCGCGGATTTGGCTATGTAAACTGGCGATGATCTTTGAATGTGAGAATTTTTGAGGTTTCCTCCTAATAATCCAGTGTGTCTTAGCCCCTAAGGTCTTTTCCCATTCTATATGCTTGGATTTGTCAATGTTTTGATTGATTGCCTTGATTAATTTGCAAAATTTGTCTCGTTGGCTTCGAAGTGAAATTTGGCTGAGTTCTAGGGTTTCTAGTCAATTGGTCATCACTTGATGCTTGTTGGTGTGGTTGAGATACTTGTTTTTCTGATTGATTGAATGTTGTTTTCTATGGAAATCATTGAAAACATCATTTTGCATTTGTTTTAGCTTGTATTTATAAATTTACTTTTCGTGAAAACGCATTAGATTAGTTGCATTGAAAAGTTATTTTTTGAGATTCATCATTGAGAATAGATCACATTTTTCAGCGATTGAAAGCTAAAAATTGTATTAGGTGCATCAAATCATTCAAAATGAAAAGAAAAGCATGATTCATATAAATGCATCATAGTAAAGTCAAAATCATTTTGTTTTCAAACAAGTTAAATTTAGGATAGTGAAAACTAGATTTTTTTTTTTACTTTTGCCATTGCATTTGGAAGACGAAAGTGAAAGTTAGTGGAAGGCATTTTTCATGATGCATATTTCTTGATGAATTATTGATTGAAATTTCTTCCCTTGGTTAGTCTAGCTTTCATCGAAGTGGAAAATTTCCTTTTCTCATATAGTTGCATCATAGGTGTTCAGGTGACATCGTTTTGAGCCTCAAAACTGAAACATAATTGAAGATCAACTTTAAAATATATTAATTAATCTAAGGAGCATGTGAAACATTAATGCTTCATAATTAGTGGTCTAGGCTAGAGACATGTTCCGACATATTTAAAACTTAGCAGCTGTCGTTCGTTCTTGCATTAGACATCGCTAGCACAGACTTGTGCTCCCTGTACCATCACGTATATAAAGGGAGACCCTCATAGGATGCAAAATTTTGTCCATAGGAAGCTGAGTCTGCCACTATGTAAACATGATACACTGAACACAGCATTCAGGGAGATTGTCTGCACGTACGTCAAGTCCTTGGTAAATTTATTTGTTGAGGTGTATATTGCAGTTCACAGTTACTTGGTACTCCTTTTGCCTAGAGTTACTCGAGTGGTCATTTCAATCTTTTCAGACTCTTTAAATTTGAAAAGATCATCAATCAAATTGTCCTTTCGAGCTTGCTAAACCAACGAAAGTGACTAGAGTCACCTTTTCATCATTTTCTCGACTCTTAAAACGTGAAAAGGCAGAGTTTTTGTTTCAAATTCTAAAATTATTTAATTGTGAAACAACATCCTTATTGTGGAAATACTCCTTATTAGATCTTAGGTGGATACCAATGGAACCGTTTCCTGAGTCTACCAGTCAAGGAATCCCCTCTTATGGGAATCCTAGTCCTTTTCCTTCTTTTGGGAATGTTGATGCTCCCTATATGACGATGTTGTCCCTCCCTGGATTGACCATTAGTCTTCCAGTTTAGTTATTTTTGACCTCAAAAATTGATGAGCCCCAAAAATGGTTAAATTTATGGGCTCATTTTGCCTATTATTCTCGATTAATCCACCATTTTTCATAGATTTATGCATGCTTTTGAATATATGTATGTTAATTGGATGAATGAGAATAGTCACTTGACCACAAAGTCTAATATGTGCTTATTGCAGATTTTTGGACATCTTTTGGACCAAGGTCAAGCAATTATGAGCAAGTTGGCAGCCAAATATGAAGAAACAAGGTTGAGGATTTGTAGGAGGGGTGTCTCCTGCACTAAATGACCCCTTCCTTGAGTTCTCCACCATCATCTTGGAGTTCAACAGCCCACCAAAGATGATTTCAAGGGGAAGCCAAGCAGGTTTTGTGAAGTGGCTGATTAACTACAGTTTTGAGCGGCCAAGCTCCTAAAGTTAAGGAGGAATGTTGGGAGTCCTTGTGTTGCATAAGTAGGAAGGCTTCAAGCCTTGGTATTTTATCTATTAAACAAATTTTTTTCTCACTTAAGTGCAACTCTGCATTTCAGCTCATTTTCGAGCTCTTGCTGTAAACAGGTTTGTGACATGACTATTATTTTTGAGTAATGGAGATGAATTTCACTTTGCACCAACTCTAAGCTTTCTTAGGAGGCTGTAGCTCTTGGGGTTAGGCCCAACCCAAGTTCCAGTACCTCATTTGTGTACTTTTATATGTTTTCTTGCATTCATAGAATAGTTTCCGTTATTTAGGTTAAAATCTTGCTTTGTTACTTAGGTTGTTTTTGATAATTAAGATAGTTTTTTGCTTCAGGTTGATTTTATAGTTTGGTGACAGAAAATATCTGCAAAAAAGGCCATCAAGGATTCCTTGGTCTCATCTCTCCCTCCTTGGGACCATGAGCTGAGACCAAGGCATACTTGTTGCCACAAAAACAATGTTTTTTCCTTCCAATGCAATTGCTAGTGTTAGATTTTAAGCTGGAAAAGTTGATATCAGTTGTGTTTGCATGTTTAGATCTGTTCTTGCTTAGTTTCCATAGCTATCTTGCATGATTTCCTATCTATAAACTTATTTTCATCATGTCTTTGGTTTTTAGGTCAGATTAGGTCAAGATAGATGGATATCTATTTTTCTAGTCTTTGTTCAATCATTTTTGGAAAATCATGTGCAGAGAACCTATAATACATCCCTACCTACCATTTCTCCATTATATAACTTGTTCTAGCCCCTAATTCAATATTCCTTCCCTTCATTTGCCACACTTTCCCAATTTGCCCTAATTTCTACATTTTTGTGCAATATTGCTCTCCATCCTTGAACAAGTCCAACCACCTTCATCACTTCTTAGCTTCATTTACTAGGTCCTAGACCCATTAACATCCTTATCCATCCTTCAATTCCACTTTCCCACCATTTTTCCACCATCGACCCTCTAAAATCCTCTTTCAGCTATTCTTGTAGAACTTCCTGTAGAACCCCTGCAAACTTCCTGTAGAAGTTCACGCGAGTAGTTTTTCGAGATCTGATTGTTGTGGAATTATCTAGAAGGGTGCTAGGGACCCCTTAGGCCCTCTTCTCACCTTCCCAACCTCCCGCAAGCACCCACTCCATTTCCTTTCACAAATAAACCCCTGCACAGTCAAAGATAGTTAAAGCACATGCATAATCATTGTGCAAAATTACTCAAAAATACAAAAAGATGCTTTTTCCATATTTTCCCTTAGAATTAGCTTAGACACATGCATTTTACCTTTCCAAGAATCAATGGCATCCATTTCAGCAACCTTCATCTCTTTTTGTGCACTAGTAGGGTTAGTCAGTAAAACTAGGGTTTACTAGGGTTTGCATTTCCTTTCAGCTTTTCGCTTCTTTCTGCAAGTAGACTAGCCTCTTTTGAGTTAGCTTTCATCCACCACAGTTAAAATCTTCTTCTAAGAACTCATAGAAGTTAGCTTAAGCTCCTAGTGAACTTGTGCCAGCTGATCAAGTGACAGCCTGCAGTAAGAGCTAGTACTTGTGCATATAGCACCGTCGCTTCCAAGTTTGTTATGAACTACCGAGTTGATAAAAGTAAAGAAGGGAATCTCAAGAGTTGCAGCATCATTGCTGCAATACTAGAGCCCACCATCTTTTTGGCGCCATTGCCAGGGAAGCATCAGAGTATTTGTGATTTCTGCTTTTCTTCTATTTTCTGCTGCAACCTTCTGCTAAGTAGTTTATTTTAGCAACAGTAGAGAAGTTGTTTCATTTCCATTCTGCAATTTCATTTAAGCAAGCATAGATTAGAAATTTCCCACTTTCATAGATTAACATTTCAATTCCGCAATTTCAATTCTGCAAGCGTAGATTAGCATTTCAATTTTGCAAGTGTAGCCTAGAATTTCATTTCTGCAAGCGTAGCTTAGCATTTCATTTCTGAAATTTCAATTCTGCAACATAGATTAGCCATTTCATGCTTTCATTTCAATTCTGCAATTTTCATTCCAGCAAGGTTTATTTTAGTTAGTTGCAATTTGTTGTTCAATCAATTTCAGTTTTGTATGTGCAAGCAGAGAAAAACACAAAATCAACCAAAAATATTTCATTTCATGCCTCATAGGAACATAGACAATTCAGGAAAATTCTTACCCAACACCCCCACCACATCACTGAGTCACCCTTCTCTCTTGTTCGGTCACAGTGATCCAGAAGAACCTATAGCTGAACCTCTAGAGATATACGAAGATCCTATAACAGAAGAAGAGCAAGAAAACATTCCTCCTGAGTCCATGGCTGAACACAGAAACGGTATAGAAGATGAGGAGAGAATAGAAGGTGCCTTTTCCATCCGAGAGACCAATGGGGACATAAAAATGAAAAACATAAGTCCCTCAGCCTTACCTCACTTCCATGGATTGACCACTGAAGACCCTGATACCTTCTTGTTTGAGTTTGCTATCATTTGTTGAACTTATGACTATGCATAAGACAAGCAAAAGTTGAAACTCTTTCCCTCTACCCTCAAGGATGCAGCACTACGCTGGTTCATGGGGTTACCTGGAAACAGTATCACAACTTGGGCTCAGATGCAACAAGCCTTTAACAACAAATACCGGGATTACTGTAGGTCAAAGGAAGCAAAGGGAGAAATCTTTCGGATGACCATGGGAAGTGATGAACCTTTAGAAGACTATGAAGAAAGGTTCCAACTCAGTTATAAAAGGGCCAGGTGCACACTTGACCCCGAATCTCTGAAGTTGGTTCTGCTCTGAGGAGTCCCTGAAGACTTTCTAGATGCCCTCCATTTGCTGGTTGGGGGAGACATCTACTAACTACCTTATGATGACATAAAGACTGTGTTTAGAAACCATTCTAGGGCAGCTTGAAAAAGAGGTAGGGGGATTCAACTTTCAGCCAGTGCCACCTTTTTCAAACATGAGTTTGTAAATCAAATGGAAGACCTTAAAAATGAGGTGAGACGGACCATTTCCATGCAAATGGATACCTTTCGAATCCAACAGAAGCAAGAGGAAGCTGAGAGGGCTTTGGCCATATTTTGTCCCAGATGTACAAGGAAGCATCCTAGGAACGAGTGCCCATTGCACTCCATAGAGGTATGTTTTGTTTGTGAGGCATACCACCCTAAAAACTAGTACCCAAGCTTACCCAGACTTAAAGCTATGTACCAAGGGGTTGAAGGAACCACTGAACCACTCTACTTCCTAAACCAAAGGAGGCCACATAGACCCAGACCTTACCAGCAGGGGATGCAAGGGACATCCCAGACTTATTACAACCCCAACCAATCCACTCACATACCTTCTTGGGATCCCCTTGTTCATCGTTCCTGGTCCACACCCCCTCCTTGTTCATATCCATCTCAATACCATACTCAACCTGCTGCTCATTCGTTTCATTCTCATGTCCAGCCACAACCTTAGTGGAATGCACCTCAACAGGGGTGGAGGCCCTAGTACAACTCTCCTCGCACTATTTTTCCTCCACCACCTGTTCAACCACAACCATTACCTCCTGCTCCTCCGAGACAACCCCAGATGCTTACTCAATTAAACCTGAACCCCAATAACGGACAGGCCTAGCAGGTATATACTGGGAAGACACATGCCCTACCTATGTTGTGGAGATTAAGGAGATCAACCTATGATCTGGGAAGGTACTCCTAGATAGCCAACCTCTTCCTAAGGAGGATGAAGAAGAGAAATAGGAAAGTGAACCCAAAGCCATTCCACCCTTTCCTGAGAGACTAACTGGAACAACGCAACCAAACCCAGAAGAGACTGAACTTCTAGGAGAAATTAAACCGTTATGTGTAAAAATACCACTTCTCCAGGCCATAAAATATGTTCCAATCTACAACAAATTGATCAAAGATAAGTGTTTCATGCACCTAGGCAGGCGCAAGAGAGATTCCCCAACTATCAATGTCATAAGACAACTGTCTGACTTGATGTTGGGACAAGTAATCTGTCCAAAATATCTAGACCCTGGGAGTCCTGTAGTCGATGTCCACATCAATGGAACCATAATCCCCCACACCCTAATTGATCTAGGGGCTGCCATTAATCTGATGACCAAGGACACTATGCTCAAACTCAACCTTCAGATTTCCCTAAGAAATACCTCAACAATACTGCAATTAGCAGACCGCTCCACCATGACCCTCGAGGGGATTGTGGAAGATGTCATTATCTCTGTTGATTCTTGGGAGTACCTTGCAGACTTCTTGGTCCTTTAGCCAAAGGAAAAACTCACTGGATAGCCCCTCATTTTGGGAAGGCCTTGGTTAGCTACTGCAGATGCTTACATCAGTTGTCGAGCTAGGAGCATGACCATTAAGAATGGGCCTATGTCCAAACAGTTAGTCCTATATCCTCCTACTCAACCTCTGCTAGAACATAACTTACCTCTCTGGTTGGAGGAGGAAGATGAGAATGAAGTCTACTCCACACCATTGTGCACAGTGGAAGCCACCAAGGGAGGTCCTCAAACCGAGGATGACCTTATTGAGAATTTGTTTCAAAATCCACCTCCCAGTGTGCTGCCATTAGAAGAGTTGGTAGAAGACACCCAAGCCAGTGCTTTAGTGGATCTCTGTGTGGCTTATCTGACCTCTCCTTGATTTAAGAATGTGGAATTTGGCCCTAAAAGAACCTTGAAGATCAACTCATCCCTATCCCCCTCTCAGGAGAAAGAGCTGAATAGCTTATTGAACAACCATTTGGATGCTTTTTCTTGGAGCTATAAGGAGATGAAAGGAGTCCACCCTTCAGTTTGTACCCATCACATTTACATTAAAGAGGATTGTAAGCCAGTCAGGCAGCCTCAGCGAAGAATGAATCCAACACTTAAGGACATTGTCAAAGAAGAACTGCAAAAATTGCTGGATGCAGGGTTCATCTACCCCATCTCTGACAGTGAGTGGGTTTCTCTTATGGTGTTGTTGAAGCTCCGAAAATTGGGTCGACAACAAGGGGGATACCCACCCGGTCCGGACCTTGGTTGGCATCTCCTTATCCGTTTGGTATAGTGGGTCCGACTGGGGATAACGGGACCAGTTTCCCGACCTGGGGTGTGTGTGTGTGTAGAGTTGAATAATGCTGATCTAAGAGTACTTTAAAGCTAATCTAATTGAGATTCTTTAAACTAACTCTATGCTATTGTAATCTAATGAGAAACAACACATCTAATCTATGCTAACCCGGGATGTATATCTTCTATTACGCAATCTAAAGAGATTTCAAATAATAGTTGGTAATAAAGATCATTCATCTATCATAAGAATAGAAATCATTCAAGATAAACCACTTTACATAAGAAGTTAGGCAAAACAGTTATGAACAGCATATCGCATAATAAGCTATTCATATGTCAGACATAAACAATATGACTCCACCGTACAGAACTGCCAAATGGTAACCCATACATTCATGCAATAACATATAAACAACTGAAAAACTATAAATCACTTAAAGAATATAAGCAGAAATTGCAAAGAGATAAAAGTACCATTTATGACTAATTCTACCCATAAGCTTCAAGCAAAAACGATCTATCTCTACTTGTTCTAACATCTACCAAGAGTACAAAAGTGCAACATTAGTAGCAGATATCAAAATGCAAATAAAAATAAATCTCGATCCATCCATTCATCAAAACCTCCTCTGAGGGTGTAGAAGTGCATGTTCTGAGGATGAGTTTTTGACAAATCTCCAGACCCTTCTCTAAATGCATGAGAAGGGTTAAAATACTACTTCCTAATTCTAATAATAGTGTTTTTACAAAATTTTAGGGTACGGTTCTCAAATGACCGTCCTTTTTCTAATCTAAATAAAAAGAAACAACAAACTTCTAAAAATAAGCTACTTCTGAATTTGGTCCTTAAAACTGCAAGTGTTCATCATGGATTTGAGAAGAGTCAGTTGGCCGACTTCTGCGCTGAGCTGGGCTGCGAAAACAGAATCTATGAGAGTTGGCACTACTTTCTCGGCTGAGTTTATGATGCATTTCACAGTCATCCATTGACTGTGTGGCTTGACTAAGTATGCCCAGTAACACTCCCAATTCAACCTGTTCAATGCCTGGATCACTTTTCCCTTTTCCTGCGCCTTCTGCTTCCATTCTACCTCCAGTCGTGACTTATTTGATAGGTACCCTGGGGTGGTTTCTGCGATTAAGTTGGCTCTGTGTAAATTCTCATTTACACAGTCGATAAGAACGCTTGCTTGCGTTGCCGCTGTCTCCACTGCCTGTTCTACCTGCCTAATTTGATCGTCACATTTGTTAAAGAGCAATCCCTTATGACTCTCATTTATTCTGGGTGCATTTGCTCTTTTCCCTTCCTCTCCATCCTGCCAAGCTAAATATTCTGTCACTCGTCTATCAATCTGATCATAGTCACTTCGCAAGTCCGCCACTTGATTGGGGAGTTTATCACTCAGCTCGCAATACTGACTCCACTGCGTTATCTTACGTCCCAACTCTTCTTGTTGCTGCAAAAGTTGCTCATTTAAGCCAGCAGATTCTGAAACAAATTCGGCAAGCTTAGGCTCGTCCTTATGTATTTCTTGTAAAGCTTGCAACTACTTTCCTTTTTTGTCTAGGCTTCTTTGATAACTTATCTGCATCTGCTGAAAGTCTTCTTCTAACTTCTCGAGTTGTTTGGACGCTTCAATACTAGCATTGGCTTGTTGTAACTGTTGTTGTAGTAGCTGTATTTGGTTTTCTTGTTCCCTCAATAGTTGCTGAACTTCCAATGCCTTGTCGATAGTCGCAGAAGCGTATGCTCCTGCGATCTGAGACAACTTCGTGAGATTTTATGTCGGGTTGTTGTTGGGGTCTTTCCATAAGACGTCCAAATGTTCAGCATCCTGTGATAGTGTATTCTCTAGCTTTCTCTTCTTTCTTTGTCTCCTCACAACTGCTTTATGTCGGCGACTATAGAATACATCCAGTGGGGGAATTTCCTCTACACTAAGTAGAAGCTCAGAAGGTGGAGCGATATAACTGTGCTCCATTTCTGTGACACTGCTGACTATGGTCGAAACCATTTCTTGCGTTACCTATGTATTGTTCACAGGTGTCCTTGGGGCTTGCCCTTCAAGGCTGATTAGCTCGTTGAAATTTTCCCATTTTTTGTCTAGCTCTGTTGTGACGAGTGGCGCTTTAATGACGGGAGGAGGGACATCTCTTAGCGGGGAGGTGATAACTTGATGTTGCGACATTGCACTTGACTGAGCTGTATCTTTAGTTGTTTCTTCGCTTTTTCCTTGGTTGCTTCCAGACTTTTTAGAACGTTCAGGCGTTCTTTTGGCAACGTCAGATTTGGATTTGGAAGTACTAGAGTTTCCACTGAGGCTGACGCTAGGAGTCGGTTCTCTGGCGGGCAGACGCAGCTTCTCTAGAGGAACACTGGCTAACCTTCTTTCCCTGTATAACATGAACCTTTGGAGGTCATCTGGAGACAACCTCGACCGAGCTTCTCACAAAACTTCCTGGAGTGAGCTTTTACCTTGAAACAAATCATCAAACAAATCTTTCTTTCCGACGAATACTTTTATTTTTACGCTTGTAGTGAAATCATGGGCAACATTATTTAGGTCAAAAGGCTAAGCTGGGAATTTAAATAACTGTAGATATGTCACATTCTCCACTTCGGCGAAAGCGTGTCCTACATCAAACAATGATAAGACCCCACATGCTACAGGAAACTGAGGCCATATGGCCTTCTTCTTGTCTTTTAGTTCCTTGGTCAGGCCGCCTTCTGAGCAGGTCTGATAGGCAATTTCCCTAGCCAAAAGTTTGTCGGGCACATATAGAGGTAGGACATGTGGAGGTACAGTGCTCCCAAACACTCTAATATAAGTGAACCATTCTTCCCCAAACCATCTTGCGATGGGGATGATGTCTATTTGCGCTTCGAGTGAGCACCTCGGGGGTTCTTCATCATACGTCATCCTATATAGGGGTAAGATAAGCCCATGGCAAATCTGATAGAAGTGAGGGGCGAACTGGGAATCCCATAATACTTTATGATAAACATGAATAGGTGATGGGTCCTGGGTAGTCCATTTCCAACCCATAGTGGGGAATTTAGATACATAGCAAATAGAATCCATAATATAAGCAGAGAGATAAAAAGGAGGATAGATCCTTTGAGACAAGGATCTTTTAGACCGGTAATTCATAACAACAGTGTATAGATTATCAAAAAATATCTTGGCCCAATCCATGATATCGGCATTTGTGGCAGCGTCTATGAGTGGTAGCCATTCAGAAGAAAATTTATTTATGTCTGGCATCCCAAACAGCCTGCAAAGCATGGCCGTAGAAAAACAATACAGAGAGGTGAGGGAACCAGTGCTGTACATACCGTTTTTGTCCTTTTTTAGCGGCTCCCCTCTTCTAGTCCATTCTTTAGTGGTCTCTGCCAGGTTTGGGTTCTCTGCTGCAAATTTCTTGACAAATTGTGCATTGTAGGTCGTCTGAGGCTCAGGAAGATGATACATAAGCTTTAAGTCTTGCGCAGCGAATGATCCTATGAGCCCATGTCTCTGAACCTTGAATTGTCTGCCTTGTAACTTTGCATTGTCAAGTATCCACCCGATCATATCTGTATACGGTAAAATTTTGGGTCTAGATGCTATTCGGTGAAGAAATGAACATGCCAGCTCCTCTAAGGATGCCTCGGAAGAGTTTTGTGAGCCCGCGGCACTATCAACCTTCATTACTTTAGGCTTTTCTTCCTCCAGCAGCGTATACATGCCTTCCCATGTCGAAATTCCTGCGTCCCTGTTGCATGCAGTGTCTATATACAAAGGCGCCATCTCCTTCGTCTCGGAGCCTTGGGCTTTATGTTTCTTTCCCATTTGCTCCTGCGTTCGACTTTGAATCTTCTTAACTCTTTGTTCCTGTAGATTACGAGCGAAGTGGAAATTACTGATTGAGAAAGGTGATGGGAGAGTTTTAAATGCAACAGATATATCAAATATGCCACTTTACATGAAATAATTCTTTACAAAAGCACGCGTCTTCATTTCATTTAATAACTGACAACTAATCCCTTTACTATCATTAAAAGCGCATGATCTGGGGTCAGATTATGGTAAGTGGCTTTTCTTTGAATGGCGCGCCCGAAGTATTCGTGATTAAATGATTCATGATTTGCTTACGTAACATTGAAGATCGTGCCATCGCAAATCGCAAGATTGCAAATTGCACCACCGCGGCGATCGCAACATCGCAGGTTGCAGAAGTTTAATGTTTGTCAAGTATTTCCAGTTTATTTCTGCGATATGCGATCTTGTGATCGGTGTTATCACAAATCGGCAGATCTTGAGGTTTTTCCTTATGAGCATTACTTTACTGCGATGCGACGTTAGGCTTAACACTGGGGTCTTGCACATACCAATATTATAAGGGAATGAAGGCATTTCCTATCCTTTTTGTAATGCAATTTTTAAAGACCTTTACCTTATCGTAGACTTAGGTTAAAAAATATTCGAAAGACCTCTCTAAGCTTATGATGGTAACCTTATTTTGAAGAAAGGAAAACTTGATTTTTCTCAAAATTAAACTAAGGGTCCCCATTCATTTAGTATTTTGGACAAACACTTAAATGAAAAAGGGGGGGGTTGTTGTTGGCCACAACAATTGGCGATTCACTTGGGAGAACCAGTTGTCTCTAACCTTCTCTTGATGTTTTTTAAACTTCTGAAAACAAAAACTTTCTCACAAAAACTTAAACTTTATTATAGAAAGATAAAAATATTATACTTCAAACTATCAATGATATTTCGTTTCAACCCCTTTCTATTTTAATTACTTGTATCCTTAGCTTGTCCTTGCATTTACACCAGCCCTTACTTGGTCTTAAATAAAAATTAAACTAAAGTCTTCCCTGTATAGCAGTCCTTTTTAAATATGCTTCTTTGTCGCAGGTAGAGCCTCTACTGCCAGCAGGCGTC